>CAKAOH010037736.1:0-45403 GCA_916701665.1 Sebastiscus tertius | reverse complement strand
TTTGGCCACTACGAAAATTGGCATAAACGACCGTCGCTCTTCCTGGGGACTTGGTTGAGATACCGTGTACGAGTTTCATTCTTGAGGGCTTCTGTAGTGCATCATTTCTACTAGAAAGTCAAAATTTCTGACTGTCTGTCATCACTGGAATGCAGCTGGAGGATGAAGAGACAGATTTATGACTCTTGAGGGAATGAGGAATTACAAAGACTCTGTAATGTAGGTGTGTTCTCTTTTACAAAGAAGACATCTTAAAGCGGAGTGAAAATAAAACGAACTAATCAGTATTTCGACACAGTCCTCCAGTCATGTGGAGCGTGCGTGTTAACACAGAGGTGAGCAGGCCTTTATTTCACATCAGACTGCAGCCTTTGATCAGCCTCGTCAGCTGTAAGCCGCTAGTGACTAGCTCTGGATGTTACTGCTAACTGCATTTAGCCCTGATGAGGAGATGCTAATGAAACAGATCAAGGGCTTTAGCCTTGCTGTACGATTAATGATGACTTTAACGGGACTCCTTGTTGCTCCTTTTGCTGTGACACCTTGACAGGGTGAATCACGGGGAGTAAATGAATTCGCTCTGCAAGCTGAAATGTTGTGAGGATGAAAAGAGAAGGCAGTCACAAAGGGTGAGTTCAGGAACTGTATACACATACTGGATATTCTGTAGGGGTGAGGACAAAACAATCATTTCACCTATATATTGATTTTGAAATAGATTTTTTTAATGCCAGAATCGATATAGTTGCTTCATTTGAGTCTATGTGAAGTTAGAGGGAAGTTACCGCTTTTATTGATGTAGTCTGAGAAACGTGACGTCATATCTGTTCCGTATCCTTCAACCAAAACAAACCGCAGTCGGCCGAAACAAGAAAGTAGACAACGGCGGAGGGTCTGCGTGGATTCAACCTGCACCCTCACGTGGTAAACACTACACATCCAGTAAAGTATGAAAACACTTTGGGTTTCACACTTTGTCAGGAAAAGCAGAGCTAGACATCACGGCTAAAGCTGCATGCTAACTCTGTCATGGACAGGAAACGTTATCATATCGTAACGTGCGGTTGAGCCGGCCGTCGCTCTCATCTCCGTGGTCAAATGGGCCGACGCTACAACTGTAGAGCACCCAGATACTGACATTTATGTTAAATGCATTCAAACGGCCCTGATGGAGCTGACCATGGATGTATAAAGAGAACGGAGCTGACGGGAGAGCTAGAGACGGACTTGGAGAAGTTAGAGGAAGTATACACGTGTGACTACGTCCGGTTTTCAAAATAAAGTGTTAACAAAGGGAACTGTATATACAAAATATAATAAATATCAATAAAAAAAATAAGATTGTCCCTTATAAATTAAAAAATACCACTAATTTGTGAGGGAAATTGATTTGATCTTTAATTTTTGGGTTGCTGGAAAAAAAAAAAAAATACTTCCTGACAATGACTGATATATTTGACTTCAGGATATCTCTGACTAAATACATGCTGAAAATCAAACATCTTTACTGCATTTATTTAGATATTTTCCAAAGTAAAAGTCTCTAGAAGTGTATGATTCAACCTTTTCCCATGGCGAAGTGTTCAGAAAAAAAATCTTAATATGGAATCACAATACTTGTAGAATCGTTATATAAAGAAAAATCACAATACATATCGAATCAGCACCCAAGTATTGTGATAGACTCGAATCGGGAGTTATGTGAATTGCCTCAGCCTTAATATTCTGCGGCTCGCTTTAGACTCTACTTGGAAGTTGGCTCTGTAGTAACAAGTCACCCAAATGTCTCCTTCATCAAGTCCATCAATATCCACTGGCTGGAAATAATGAGGGCTTTTTAAGGGGAGACAGAGTGGGAGTCTGGCTAGTCAGAGATCAATTACAGACACAAGACACAGTGGACTTGCCTCTGTGGATGGCACCGCTGACAGACAGCCTTACACAGAAAAACAAGACACAGAAATGGCAGAAATAGACACATGAAGGCACACAGAGCCACACATGCTGCACCATGTAGGCCAGCGACACCAGAGGCGTGGAGAAGCAGACCTCTCGGTGTCAGCGAGTCACTCAAAGACATCATTACATCCACGATCAAGCCAACAAAATGGCCGACAAAGAGAGAGAGAGGGGAGGGGAGGGAGAGAGGCTGAGCGTGAGGGACATAAACGAAGAAAAAAAACACAGAAAGAGGACGTCGCTGACACTTAGCCCGCGATGCTACTTGAGACGCAGTCACGCAGCAACACATGCACATCGTCCTCTGCACAACGGCGCCATTAGATCTGCGTGCCATCAGCCAGCTTCTCTGCAGTGAACGGTGCAAATCATGTTGTGAGACCGAGGAAGAGGAAGAGGAAGACTGAGTTTTTGCACACATACTGTCGCATAAGCGCATGGCCGCCTGCTCATCCAAGCTCTAAATACCTTCTTTCTCGTCTTTCCATCCTCCCTGTTTGACACTATCCTCCTCCTAATGCCTCTCATTTCCCATCACGCCTCGCCCTCCCTGTTTCGCTTATTTCAGCCATCCATCACCATCCCACTTTAGTTCCACCTACTTCCAGCCTTTTCAGAAGAGCTCGTGGACTACAGGTGCGGCCGGGGTTGAAAGTGTAAATCCAAATGAATCCGACTTAAGTGCATGCCGAAGCAGAATGAATTGGGGTTTTGTTTGCGCCCCGGGTTGAGCTCTGTCTTGTTATCAATGTTGTGTGGTGGTCCCAGATGAATATCAGTGTGTGCCACTGGAGTAGAGAGGGGGGAAATATCTGCACTTTCAACACCTGGAGGGGTAAATGATTGTGTGTTTGGTACATATAGGAGCGCCAATCAGTGCCAAAGGTGATGCATATGCGAGTGCAGCTGTGGGCACCTACAGTATGTTTACAGTATTCAGGTTTACATATCCGTAAGTGCTGTTTTCCTCCTCTTTCCTTGAGTGAGATACTGAACCCCTACCTGTTCAACCGTTCTAAGTGGCTTTGCATGCGTGAAATGTAAAATGTTTGCTGGGGGCGCGTGGGAATGTGGCCGATTAAGTTTGTGTGAGTCTGTGTGCGCCCGGCAGCATGCGTGTGGCTGCGTCGGTGCCTGAAGATGTTTTGGTAGGAAGCACAAGGCTCACTGGCCAGGCCTCGAGACTCTCCCGTTCCAATTAACCAGCCCAGCAGCCTGCAGCTCTACTGGCCTTATCTGGGAGAGAAGAGAGAGAGAGAGAGAGAGAGAGAGAGAGAGAGAGAGAGGGGGGAGGAGGAAGTGATAGAGTGAGACAGGACGGAGGAAAGACAGAGGGTTGGAAAGGCGATAGAAAGAAGAAAGTCAGGCTTGAGAGAGACGAATAAAGGGAGAGCTCGCTCCACCGTGCTTCTGCAGATGCCTGCTTATCTTCCAACTCCTACCCCTTCACACACAAAGACACTCCTTCCTTCCCTCCTTCCTTCATCTTCTCCCCATCAGACAAGGGAGAACCATCTCGGTGAGAAACAAAGACCTGCCGGAGCCTTCAGTGTTTGGGAGAGAGGAACTGATAGTGTGCGGTTGACAAAGGTATTGTGTCTATTTTAGGATGAAAACACTGCTGTCAATATAGCCACCGGGCCTTTTCTATAGCCATTGTCAACTAGAGGGTGGAAAAAGGACACTCATTCAGCAGCAGTCACTTGTTGAGTCTTATAATGGCAAAAAAAACCTCAGTGAAATGTCAAACCTTAGTTAATCTAAGGATGGATTTTATTGCACTGCAAAGGGGAAAGAAGAGAAGTGAGAATTGCTTTATTAAAATAAAAAGCTGATCTTAGAATTCATTTCTAACAATTTAAAAAGCCTCATTTTGAACGGCTTATTTGTGCTGAATAATTTAAGTATTCAGGACAACCTAAAAAGCAATATCCACACGTGTATACTTCCACTAGCTTCGCCAACTCCATCTGTAGCTCTCCCGTCCGCTTCGATCTCTTTATACATCCATGGTCAGCTCCATCGGGGCCGTCGTAAAATAAACATTGCGATACATAGGTGAATCAATTTTTTTCCCACCCCTAGTATCCGCTAATACTCTACTCTTGATTTCCACATCAGTCAGACTTCTCCCTTCTTCTCCTTTGGGCACATTTGCATCTCAATGTGTAAGACCAGTATGGTTCTTGCCTGTGCAAGAAAATTGCGTTTGCATTTCACAGTGACCATTACGCTTCACAACTTTGTTGGGATTTTCTTGACAAGAAAATCCCAACAAAAAGGGGCCATTAGCAGCTGTATATGGTGGCAGCCGTCCCATCGTTAGTGCATGTTAATTGGGGCAATGGCAGGCGCAATTAGAGGCCATTTCTGGTTCCTTAGTGGCCAATGACAAGAAGCATTTCAGCAGCAGCCGCCAACCAACCTATGAGAGAGCAGCGAGTGCAGCGAGCGCCTTGAAGGAATTGTTTTTCATGAGCCCACCAGCAATTAGAAGGAATATGGTGAGATGAGGGATTAAAAATTTCAGGGATGGAAATGTGCGAGTACACCTGGGTAATTATAGCTCCAGTTGTTTTAAATACACACATTATGGTTGTGCATACACAAATCTAGTGTGGTTTATCGTGCAGCTTCACACATTGCTGCTTGTTCATGTCTGCAAAACGGAGGTACAGGAGCAACCACTCTGTCAAATAAAACTCTCCTTACGCTCAGAGCAAGTGCTGGATTCATGAATATAATACTGAATTTCATCTATTATGGGCATTACTGTGTGTGTGTGTGTGTGTGTATGCCCATGTATGTGAGGTTGAGGGGCGGGGGCCTTCTCGCCCCCAATGAATTATGGAAGAATCAGACAGGGAAAATGAGAGGGACAGCAGATAGAAAGAAGAGGAAGTGAGATAGAGCAGAAGAGGGAGGGGACACGGTAGCGCACGTAGCAATTCAGAGCGAATTGGCTGTGGTAAATGACAGTCGATTACCATCTTAAATATACTGTCAAAAAGCAATTTGCTTCGCTCACGCCACGGGCCTGATATTTGCACCTTATTAGGGAGGCTGCCCTATATTTTAAGAGGCCAACCTCCTAACCTCCTCGAGCTTCCATTTACCCAAAAGCTACCTGAGTACCTGTCTAATGCCGGGTACACACTACACGAGGATCAAGCCCATTTTGAGCCCGATTCAACCCTAACGAATATCGTCAGCAAAGCCCCGATTGTTTGATGGTTCTAAAGATTATCTTGCCAGATATTCCTGTGGTTTGAGCTATGTTAAGAGTAGGAATGTGCATTCCAAGCAAAAATACTATTCAATAATCACCAAGAACTAGTGGATTTACACGTTTTACTGGTCGTAAAGTTACTACCAGTGCCTGCGACGGTTAAAACAAGGGAAGATATGTGTTTTTTTAAGACAGGACAATAGTTGCATAAACTTGTCGATTGTTTTTATAATTTAATGACCATTCGAAAAATCTAAGATCATGACCCATCCCTAGTTAAGAGTGTCTTTTACATCCCCCAATCGGCTCGAAAGTCCATGCTGGCCACCCACTGCAGGAATAAAACTGATAATTTTAACATAATATCATGTGTGGGGTCGCTCACATTTTAAAAATCTGTTAAGATTTGAAAAGTCTTTTAGTGTGGGCCAGCCTTAACGGAGGACTTTTGTGTTTTGAGTGAAAGGAGCTGATGAATAGAAGCAGGGATAGAGGGCTGAAAGCTGCGGAAAAGGCCAATAATGTAACCACAATTAAAACACAGAGACTAAATAGGCCTTGTGATTGTATTTTTTTGACACTCATCACTATAATGGAAGGTTTAAAAGGGTCTGAAATGCCCTTTCATGTTAGAATACCAAACATTTTAATTCAGGTGTCAAGGAGGGAATAATGAAAAGTTTAAGCAATTTCGTTGGTTAAGATTCTATCGGCTGTCTGCTGCCGTCATAAAAATACCATTAGCGACAAATCTTATTCGAAGTAACCCCGCAATTATTACCAACCTCTTTAATGTTTATTGGCTTTTAGACCTCATGGCTTGTAAACGCAGAAGGTGGAAGACACATAAAGTTTGAGAGGACATCGCGGCAACTGCAGATTTGTAAATGGTATTGACATTTCAATATCCCGGCTAAGTCTGATCGAGGGTGTTGCAAACATTTCGGAGGAATCAGAAGAAGCGCGCCGGAGACCTGGGGACCGACAGAGGCAATAAACCGGGGTCTGGATATTCTACTCAACGTTCCAGCTTAGCGATTTCCATTGACGTTAGGGCGCCGATATGATTATTAAGAGTCAAGGTCCGCCGATATCTGCAGCAGGTGAGCAATGTGTTTAATTTCACAGACCTTGTAGACTCGCTGAGCTCATTATTGGCCTCTCAATTCACTCAGTGTGCACTCCCTATGGTGGCATATTGATCTGGGCAATATGGTTGAAAGCAGTGTCTTACAAAAGACCTCGCGTGTAGTCGAGCAGTATCAAGTCTGTCTCTCTCTCCAGCTCTCTTTCGTCTTGTGAGGAGGAATGAAGGAAGAATAACTGATGAAAAATGGAGCTGACCCCGCTCTGAAAACATTGATTCAGTTCGGCTCGAAATCTGAGGGAGCTGGAACATGCACGGGCATGCGGTGCCGCTTTGTGACTCAGAAACAAAGAAGTGGCAAGTTTGAAAAGATACGAGGCGACACGCGGCTTCGTGTGTGCACATACGCGCACAGACGCAGACACATGGGGAGCTGTGAAAAAGGGGACACGATATGCACGTATTCGCAGGCCACTGGGCAGAAGTAGGTTAGGCAGAAGAGAGAGGAGAGGAGACACTGGATTGTGGGGTGAGGGGGTAGGGGGGGGACTGCAGTTGAGAATAAAAGGATCAGATTATGTAAGTACTGCTAATGCTCCTGAAAAAGCTGCTAGAAAAAGGCAGTTCTTTGGGCATCCAACCTGAACTCGCAAGACAAACTGCATCCTCCTCCCAACAGCCTCGGTGGGGATATTACAGACAGGATAAATTATGACCCCCGGAATAAAATAATATTACACCGGCTGCCTCTGAGGCCAATTGAAACCACTCAGTGCCTCAGGATTTACTGCCGAAACCAAGCGGAAAAGCTAAAAGACAGCAGTTCAAGCTGATCAATACGAAAAGCACTGACTGTGACCTTGTAAAATCCCTCCGTATAAAAAGGTGTGGACGTCGTCTCAGGTGTGTTTGTTTAGCAATGCAAGATGCTGATGATGACGTTATCTGGAGATGAAGTCGATATGCTCACCTATTGATCCGGCGTCATAACAGAGGTGCAACTGGACGGCTGTGAGTAGTGTATGCTCGCTTGCACATGTGTACTTCACATTGACATTATGGCTTTTCCTCCTCACAATAGCCAGTCGTCAGTCTATAAACGCATTGACTACTCACTGATGCAGAGAGGAAACCTTTAACCCCTGAGGCCGTGCAGCAGACACCTACACACACATACTTTATCCATCCGTCACGCACACAAAATAAGTGTATCTCCTCTTGTCCGGCTATAGATTAGCTCATACTGTGCCTTATTATCACCAGTTCACTGTTGCATGCAATTTCACCAATCCTCTCGCAGCCAGCCATCCCAATAATCTGTCAAGAATCTACAGGAAGAGCATCATGCGAATCATTAAACAAATTCAGATATGTTAACTTTACTCCTTATTCTTCCAGTCTGCTCTCCAACATCTGGGTCAGGGAATGAATTCATCTATACAATAGAAATATATATTAAAAAAAAAGGTAGTGTAGTAAAGATATTGTGATATGAGACTAGATATCATCTTACATTTTGGATATCGTAAGATCGTGATATGGCGTAAGAGTTGTCTTTTCATGGTTTTAAAAGCTACATTATAGAGGTGTAACCATTAATCTACTACATCAATGTATTGATTTATATCCCTACGATTCAACTACATCGATAGGTACTCTGCAAGTTGTCTTTCACGGGAGTAACGTATATCTATCTAAAATCGATTTGCAAGGTAAATAATCTATTGTATCGATACAGAGATTTTGCACCTTGTATTTAAGCACGACAAACGTTAAACATTACTCCGGTTCACTCTCCCTGGGTATGACGTCATCGACACATGCCAGCAGCACCAATTTCAGAAAGACGACAACATAACGAAGCATGGCTGACGGCGAGGAAGGGCCAGACGAGCGAGAGATTTTCGAGCGTGTGGAAACATTTTGGCTTTTGCAGAAAGGGAGATGTCTTTGATAAATCGCTCGCTGTTTGCAGGATATGCAAAGGCCAGATAAAATACAACGGCAACACGACCAATCTTTCGTTGCAATATCGACAGAGGTAAAAATACTGTGATATTTGATTTTCTCCATATCGCCTAGCCCTAAATCATGTATGTTGGGAAGGGAAGGGAAAGTATTTCATTCCATGCTAGGAGCTATGAAAAATGAATGAATTAATAATTTAACATCTGCAATATAGCATGTTTATTTTCTTAATGCTATTTTTTTCATGCATTGTGTTGTGTGTGTCTATACTGTATGTGTATTTCGTCCATACATTTACATGCTTATGTGTTTACTGTGTGCAGCTATGAGATAAACGTCTGTGATTCCCATGGGAAATTGGGTCGCTGTAACTGAGAAATACAGCCAGAAATAAAATATGCAACCGACAATTTCATCCAACAAATTGCGTGCGCATGTTTGCCTCGATAATAACAAAAAACTGCAATAGGAGGCATACCAGCTTTGGATAAATCTCTGCCCTTCAGCAAGGTTTAGGCAAACTGCATCGCTTTCATTAAAAACGTAACCAGGCTACAGTAAACGGAGCCAGTGAAACAAAGTTCCAACCTAAGAGGATCACACAAATAAAGGCTTACAAATCTTTATAAGCACGTTCGCACCAATTCTCACATTATTACAAAGAGTAAATACAACTTCCTCTCAGTGATGTGTTTACACCACAGAGCCACCTGTGAAAGTTGGAGCCAGACACCACCGGGGTAATCACCTCTGCCATATTGCTGAGTGAACTACAGCCAGTGCACACTGTGCACATCCACCAGCACTAAACCAGCTATAATGCAGCAGTTATTCCATAATGATGTTGCACACTTTAACCATGTAAATGGCAGCGCAGCTCTCCCACGGACAATCTACTACTACTAATAGTGTCAAATAAGACAGGTGCCAATGGGAAGTCTCACTAGGTTCAGAGGGAAACGTTAGTGGGTCATTTACGTATAGTTTACCAGGCTCTGTTTTACTGTCATTTCTGGTACTGGTGGATACTGAGATTCTATATAATTCCATAAGGCAAATACAGGTGAACTGTGAGCTCTGGAATAAAGCAAAATGCAGATGTTTCCAGACTTAAAAAAACAGATTTGATGGTTTTCCTGGCCTCTTCTCCATCTCACCCTCGTTTGAGGACTTTAACCTCCAATGCTGTCTGTGCTACTATTATTGTTCTAGGTCATTTACAAAGTCAGACGGTGAGTCAAAATATCAAGTTTGCATCTTTCTTGTGTCATTGAATGTAGGAAGGGTCACATGATGGCCCAGAGGAGATGCCAATGGATTTTTGTAAAGTATGCAAAGTTTGTCAAGTATTTGTCTGTATGTCAGAAATAATTAAAAAAGGATTCAAAATATAAACTGGAAAATGGAGTGTGGCTGTGGTTCCAGTTAGACTTGTCGTAATTGTCGGTGTTACCGGTGTTACACGGTGGTCGGGCGCACACTGATTACATTACGTACTGTCGTTTTACTCTTTTTTTTACAGAAATAAAACTAATTTAGTTCATTTTGGCGTGTCAGCGGCACGTTATCAATAGATGATCAATAGACGCTACAAACAGGAAGTGAATAAGTGAATGCAGTAAGTGAATGCATCTGCTCCATACGGAGTCTCAGCGAGACAAGAGAGAGCTGACAGACCGAGAGATGGCAGAAGATTTGGTGTCGAAGCAAAAAGTCAGCCCCGAAGTTAGCGACAACTTTGGCTCTTGGCTTGCTGGCTCACCAACTATTCTTATTTTACTGACGAGCCCCGACAAGTGACAAGTTCTATAACTTTTCTAGAGGGTCTGCATGTCGAGTGTTACCTGGTTTTGACATGTACAATTAAGTACAGTCCTCAGTGCACCCTCTGCTGCAGTACAGGACCCTCAGTCTATGCTCTTCCTTGTTTGAAAATGAAAGCGTTCCATCATATATCATTCATCACACTCCACCTGCTTTTTCATGTATTTCTTTTTCAGTCTCCCTGAATAAACCCCCGCCCCCCTGTGTTCTGTCACGTTCCTGTCCGTGGGTAAGCCCCAACAACAATAGTAGAAGAAAGACAAGGAGCCAACTGGGGCAGTGAAAGAGAAACAAGCTCTCCCTTTCATTCTCAACCATTACCAGGAGAGTAGAGTAGGAAATATGGGAGGGGAGGGGGAGGTGGGGAAGCAAGTGGGACTAAACAGAATAACATAACACAAAAAGGCCCCCTGCTTCACAGGCACGATTTGGTGAGCGCAGATCTATGTTGATGGCTTCCCAGACGGCGTGGTGGCCACACGTGAACAATGGGACGAGGTCAGGACAGGTAGTCACACATTGAGAACAGCAACAATAACCCAGCTTGAAGGATAACCACTGATGACAGAGGCTGTGGAGGGAAGAAGAGAGAGAAGTACTGTGGAGGGGATGCAAGTACAAGTGCAGAGCATTACTGCAAATTGGACCGTGGACACGGCAAAGCGGCTGGATGAAAAGGGGAATGTGTATGTCTGACCAAGTGTGCATCTCCAGGCATTCATACTACACAAAGCGCTACGCTGCTACTGCATATGTATGCGCGTGTGTGTGTGTGTGTGTGTGTGAGTGTAGCGTATTATGCAACCAGGTGCGGGGACTTGGACGCGCGCCTGGGAGCGTTTGCATGCGTTCAGAAAACATGCCCGCGTATTGAGGCACACAATGTGGAGCATTGTGGCGAAGAATGCGGGAGATAATGGAGAAAGCCAGAGCCGTGTTGGGAGCTGGAAGGTAAGAGGAACCGAGCGGGGAGAGAACATCCAATTCAATTTCGAAACGGCGCCGGCTCAGAGTACAAACACAAAGGCTTCATTAAAGGCAGATCCCTGTTGAAGGCTGGAGCTAATTCACCGTCTTCAAGCACGAGGAGAGAGAGCAGCGGGGGGGAGGAAGGGAGGGAGGGCGGGGATGGGGGGGAGCCACACCGGCGAGGAAAAGAGGTGAGGTGACATCAGGAGGGGAGAATGAAGGAAAGACCCAGCAGCAGTGAGTCTTCTCTGAAGGAGAGGGAGAGTTCAATAGCAACGGCGCCACTAAGAGCATACTAATGCCCTATTAGAACGGTGCACAGGGCAGGAGAGTAATGACTTCCATTACGGAGTCCCCACACATGTGAGAACCATGTAAATAAAGTGGAAATAAACACGGGGCAAACAGAGGCATGTTATTGCAATCATAAATCGGGTTACACATTAAGTGATCGGTGTACGGATGGGGGCTAAAAATAGGCTTGTTTGTTGATAAACCCACAATGAGATTGTGAGATATGATCTCCTACCTAACAGTTACATCCATCTACTCATGTAAACAGCCTGTGTTTTGTGTTTGTGTGAACACATGAGGACATACAGGGGGTGTACAATATAAGATTTATAAAGTATTGTGATTCTACAAGTATTTGATGCAATTTTTGTGAACACTAGACCATGGGAAAAAAGTTGAATCATACACTTCTGAGGACTTTTACTTTTGAAAATATCAAAATGAATACATTAAAATGTTTGATTTTCAGCATGTATGTAGTCAGAGATGTCCTGAAGTCAAATATACACCTGTACTGTTGAGCCATGCACTATAATACTCACTATAATGAGGAATAATTCATCATCACTACAACTGTAGCTGCGCAAAATGACCACAAAATTGAATTACAACAGTGGCAACAAAAATTGAACATTATAAACTTCAAGATGGCAAAATTTATGTTGTAATAGACAGCATTAGTTTAAGATGCATGCACCTAATGGAATGGCAACTGGGTGTCAATCCTTCAATTAAAAATGCCGATGTTTCTGTGTAAGATCGCCAACGCGGATGCATTCAGTTTCCGTATGGGATTCTCATTTTCTCAATCAACAATGCTAAATATCCGCCAAGTCTCTTATTGATGAATCCATTGATCCAGTCACACAAGAGACTGTTGTCAGCTGGCAACCAAAGGACTTCAGTAATAGTGCTATTAGTTTCATGAATCCCGCAGTGGACGAACTGTTGGTCTGCGGCTGTGTGAGAGCCAACGAGAGCAGCCTCTTGCTAATGGCTGAAGGTCAGTGGATGCAGACCCCCTCCCTTATTCCCTTTCTCCTCCCTGCCTGACACAAGCTGTGAGGCCCTGAAGCACAACTACACTGCAGAGGTGTTCATTCACACACATGTGCACGCAAACACACACATATATACAGAGACGCAGCGGGGCACGAGCACCGGGGGCATGCAGGACACTGAGGTTTGTGGTCCCAGGTGAAATGCCTCTCCGCTGGGTGTGAATCAAGCTGTGGCTGGGGGACAGGATGCCGAGGGAGACGGAACAGAGAAAAGAAGGAAAGAGAGAGAGAGATGGAGAACAGTGTCAGAGCAGATTAAAAATGCATGGCTTTGCTCTGGCTGGCGTAACAATGACTGTCCTCATTCGTTGCCTGTCACCTCAGGGAACTCGTGGGACAAGGTGGAGGAGGGAAAGGAGGGAAGCCAAAAAGAGAGGGGTGTACCAGCAGTTTCACAGTAGGGAGCAATAAAAAGGAGAGGAGTGGAGAGGTACAGTAGAGGAAAATCTGAAAAGCTGAACTGTGATTCACAGTGGGAAATGAAAGGGTAGGGAGGGATTAACATGAGACTTCGAGGGGAGACTCAAAGTTCAGGCTGGTTGGATGATGGCTGAGGAATAATCACCTCTATAGCTCACCTGATCTCTAAAGCTGGGCATACACTGTACCATTTTAGTCCCTTTCTGACCCCAATTTTGAGCCGCACGACTCATTTTAGAGTCAGACCGAATTTCAGCTTTGTCGTTTGCCATACAGCGTACAGCGGGGACCGAAGACCGATTAACTCCTCCCGACCGGCCGTCGGACAGTCGGATGAATTTCTGACATTTTGGTCGGCTGACCACAGCCTCTCGCACAGCTGAAGCAGAACCACGAGGCGATTCCTCAACGTCAGCACCTTTTTCTCCTCTTTTTACAGTAATCAGAGCGTGGCTATCAAGATAACAATGTTCAATAGATACAGCTAGTAAAAGCCTCTTCTTTATTTTAGACGTTTCAGCAGACAGGATGGCACAGATGATCAAGGCAGCACGTTTCTGCCTTGTTAGCATTGTGACCTGTACAGACCTCAAACAAATCTTTCTTGACAATTGTCAACGGCCTGCATGAGCCGTTCGGCCGTGTTTTCTTTCTATTTTACATGTACAGTGTGAGCACATAAATCGTGAGCTTTGGCTTTACATCGCAAATGATCTACTCGTACAGTAAGAGTAGGAAGTACACCACAACATTTCTAAAATCAAAGAGCATATGCCCAATTTAACACACCCCCACACACACAGATTAATAGAGAATAGTAGCATCCAGAGAGTGTTGAAGTCTGGCATTCAGCCAGCGCTCTCCATAAAGAACTCTATGAAGTATTATATTATATTAATATTATATGGTGGAGTGTATAGCCAGAACTAAAACGGATCAGTTGAAGCCAAGTCATCAAGACATGACATTCTGCCCATGAAAAGCATCATTAGGGAACACGGCCTTTGCAAATCACCACTTGCACTCTGACAATGACTTGGCTAAACACTTTGCACTCAGGGAGAATATGCTCGTGGCAGCAGAGCAAAAGCCGCCTTCAGCGATAGCTCGTACGGTGTCGGCACAATCAGCACATCACAGAGGAAAAAAACGATGCTGAGAGGAAAAAAAGGGGGGGTGACAAGTGACAACGATCATCTGGGAGCCCTTCCTCGGCGACCTTGACAAAAAGGAGGATGTCATCTGTGGCGTGATGAAAAAAAGCTCCCCTCCAGTGAGCAAAACGGAGGAGAAATAAAAGGAAAGGGGGGAGTGAAGAAGGGAGGGATAGATGGCCGATGAGTTACACACGAGTGCATCCAAACAGCATTTTAATTGCGTGTGGAGGAGAGCCGAGGCCACAGCTGTAAATAACCTGTGTGCTGCTCAAACACTCGCCAGAGAAAGGTGAGTACATGACATACGTATGGAGGTAGCAGTGTGTGTTTGGGGAGTTAGAATGACCTGGTGTGACTGTGAGGTGATAATGATGGGAATAAAGGCACACACACACACCCTCCTCCTTCCCCTCGTTTGTGTCACCTACCCACCCATGACTACTGCTGACAATGTGACATTAGTTGACATCCGCAGCACGAATACAACCTCTGACCAAACTGATCCCATTTGTTCATTAAATAAGTTATTAACTGAACCCCTAATCCAATTGCAGGCTTCTATATTCCACAAGGAAGTTAATATTTAGAATCATTATCAATAAATGAGCAATGCTTCATAAAATAATAAGAGCACAGGCAGTTATTCAAATCTTTTTGAAGATAGAACCATTAATAGTGTATAATGCTTTCTATTTTAGAGCACTTTAGGAAGTTTTGGGGAAAACAGGAAAAAAACAAATGCATGATGATGATGCTTAAGTATATTAATTGTTAAAACTGCCAAAACATGTTTTTGTGAGCAGAGCTGCAACGATTAGTTGATCAACAAAACAATAAGCAGCAACTATTTTGATAGTTGATTCATTTAAGTATTTTTTTTTTTACCAGACGGGTGTAGGAACGGGTCGGAACACACGTGGAGTGTATTCACACACACATTGAAATTCAACCGCCCAGGCTCAAGCAGAAAAAGGAGGGACCAGTTTCCCGGCGACAGACATTTAAAAATAAATATAAAATAAATAAAAAATACAAGCAAAAAAAAAAAAATCAAATAAATAAATAAATTTTAAAATGTATAAAAATAAGTACATAAATAAATAAAAGGGAAAATTAACAGAAGAAGTAAAAAATAATGTAAACAATACAAAGATAAAAAAAAATAAAGAAGCAAATTAAAACAGAAATATCACTTTATGTTGCATATTTATGTATTTATGATTTTGGCAGGTTCTCTCCTGTATTTTGGGAGATGCAGTGACCAAGTAAGAGTAGAAGAAGTATGAGTATGGAAACGTCCACTAGCCAGCTAGGCTAATTTCCGCAGTGTAAAATGCCATAGGCTTAAGCTATGATGGGACCCAAGGCAACTGAATTATTGATAAATTAATCAACAGATTAAAGGATAATGAATAATGGTTACGTCCAGCCCTATTTGCAAAACCTTGCCGTTATCCTATCCTTACATTATTTTCAAAAATGATCATGTCACAAGGACGTATGTAAATTGTATCCTTATATGTGAAAGTAAAAAACTACTTTAAATAATTACATTTTAAAATGTCTGCAAACCATCAGACTCCAACAAGCAGAACAACAATCGGGATTAGCAGGTACTCTTTAACCGAGACCTGGTGGGTCTTAACCTCTTAGACTGAGCTATAGAGAAGCTGCACTGAGTGCAGGGCAGATTGTGTTGTGAGCAAGAAAGCTCCCAAATCCTACATTATGTATCATATTCCTCTGGGGTTTAACAAATTAAGTAATAGAGACTGATAGAGAGGGAGAAGTGCGTGTATCTGTATACGTACGTGTGTGTTTGTGGTCGGTAGATTAATAGCCTAATATGTATCCGACGTGGATTAAGCTTGATAGAGGTTTGTAACCACAAGAATAAAGACAAGGTCAGAGGTTGTTTGCAAACCGTTACAGAGTTACACAGCACACACACCAGTTTGTTGAGCTGAGTAAAAATATCAGCTTAACTTCATTAGCTCTCTAAAAGGCAATAACATGCCATCGCACTGGAATGTATGTCAATTTAATAATATATTTGATATTTCCAAACCTCACTGTCTCAAGGCTGCAAGTTAAAGTGCTGTGTGAAAGGCAGAATATTAATATAAAAGTGCACAGATAAATACAGTGCAGGCTTATTATGAGATGAAGTACTCACTTAAACAGTGAAATTACATATCTGATCTCTCAACAACCGTATATTAAATAACAAATATAACAATAATCCTGGTATTGGTATTGTGTGAATAGCCTTAGATAAGTAAGGTAAATATTTAATTCCTTAGTTCAATCACTGGCATAATATATACGTCGAAAAGTTCCTGTCACTTTCATCCTGCCAGTCAAACAATGGCACATCAGAGAAACCTGTAGCCAATATGGGAATGAGAGAAGCCGTGGAAATGGGAATCTCACCGGTTCCACTGGCTCTAATGAGCCAAGGTGTCTTGCATAGCCAATCAAGCCTATCTCCAGTAATGGGGTCCAATGACACCTGTAGGACACTGAGGCATTACAATGAGCCGGTGGCGGTTAAGCTAAAAGGAGTGGACAGCCAGCTCGACACGGATCAATGTCTGTTCCTTTAGCTGGGAAATGACAAATGTCACGGTCATACAGGAGCTGGAAATGAAGACCCACTTGCAGTTTTGCTTTGTGTGTCTTTTTAGTAACAGACTGGAGTTAGTTGGAAACAGTATGTGGTGAAAAATCGTGTTGAGCGACAAGCGTAAATGGCAAAGAGAGAAACATATCAAAGTCTAATCTACAGTTCATTTCTTCGGTTTTTCATGACTATGGCATTCATTATCCTAGAAGTTCATCATGTAAATAGCTTATAGGGCTGCACGATCATGACCACAATGAATAATCACAATTAGTTTGATCAATATTGAGATCATGATTACTCATAGATTTTAGGGACAAAATATTTTTCTTGCAATTTCACATTTTAAATAAACAAAGTGCTGCTTTCACTTCCATGTTGCGCTCTAAATGTTGTCCTTTTACTATAATACTGTCATCTTTAGTGGTTATTTGCATAAAAACACACAATTCAAATGATTAGGAAATATATTATTGTATTTTTGTTTAAATATTTGCTTTGATTAAAAAAAAAGTCTTGGCATTAATAGTTCTAATGATTCTTATAAGCTGTTTAGAGATAGTGTTAGGTAGTTAAACAGGTCATAATTTCCTCTCTATTATCCATTTTATATTGATGTGAAAACATCTCCTTCAAACAACTGGATTTATTCAAGTTTATCACCAAAAACCACATTTTACAAGATTACAATTGAAGGCATCATGATAGGGCTGTAATTTACTATTGTCTAGTACTCATTTTTACTGAGTAGAGTTTGAACGCACCATAATGTGCTCCGTGCTGTCGGCAGACGAGCGAGTCACTGCGATTATTCTGAGCAGCATCATGGGAATGAAATACTATATATTAAGTGTCTGATTAAGTTAGTTGTTCCAAATGTTGTTGAGGTTGTTCCTGAAGAACTTCCACACCGCCGACGTGTCTGTGTGTGTCTGTGTGTGTGAGACGTTACTGACTGTGCCGCTGTGTGCCAACGTAAAACCATCATGGGCGGCTGCACATGTGTGTCTGACCGGCAAAATAGCTTGGATATACAGTATGAGGCTGCTGAAAACCAGCCGGCTTCGATTGGCTACTGATTGACGGTTCATCTCTAGCTGTTAGTTTAGGAAGCGTGTGACTTACGCAGCGGCGTTTTCCATGGAAAAGCGGAGCACGCATTTTAAACGTCAATATCGAAGTCAATCATGTTCATTTAATTGTGGGAAGCAAAAATCGTGATCACTATTAATAATTGATTCATTGCGCAGCCCTACTAGCTCATCAATGTATGCAGCTTTAGACGGATGTATGGGGACTTTGAGAACCAATTAACCGTCTGAAATACATGAATTAGTGCGGATAGATCTTTTCATGATAGCAGCGAGAGTGCAACGATTTTCAGCTCTTGTATTTTTCAGGCTGAATATTACAAATGAATATAAAGTAAAGGTGCCTTTTTTACTCTCCCGAATGAGGTCTAACGCAACAAAAGAGATGTTTTCTGCCTACAGGAGGCCTCCTCCTCCAAGACGAGTTTGCATAACTAACACTACTATCTGCCACTGGGTGGATGCTTGTATTCAAATTGCTAAGAAGGAACCCCAAAGGCATATATTTTAATCACATGTGACCCCAGTGGGAATCAAACCCTTAACTCTTACAGTTAACATGGCCCATTGAAGCCAATGAGCCATAGGACCAGACACATAAAGCACAGTCTTGGAAAATATATAGTATCTGGGGGTTTGTATCTAAACAACGGGTCGTTCTTTATATAGAAGGTCAAACATTTTGGCTGCTACTATGTCTGTCTGGTGTTATGTTGGCAGATACCTGTGTGTAATAGCTCAAAGCTTGTGTTTTCTGCAGCTCAGAAATATTACCTGACTCTGTTGTGGCCTATTGGAAGAAAAGTAATTCACTTTGGAATTAGGAAGTACAAACAAAGAGTTTCTGCCAATGAAATTTCAGATTTAGCGGTGCCCTGTAGCTGGGATGACCCAAAGCCTTACTGGGAAGCCAAATGCAGGTTACAAACTGTGGGGGAAGACCAGAGGTAATCTGAGCCAGCACAGCTCCCTTCTCTCTACGGTGTAGTCAAAGCTGCTTTAGGTGAGTTTTGCCTTCCAGAAATCTGTGCTGCCTCCTACTCAACCGCATTGTTTCTTGTTCCTTTCTGGCACAGACAATCACTCCTCGCTCTCTGTGTGGATGTATAGCTGTTTGTCAACCCTGATTCTCAGAGAGATCTTAACCTTGGAGAGAGTGAAAGCACAGAGACTGACAGAGAATTCACACATGAAGAGCTGCGCCCAAAATCCAACTTTAAGAGATATAAAATGAACTGGGCACTTAGATTTGCAGTTTAAAATCACTTCATATTCTTGCTTCGTAATTGATGTTGACTCATTATGCAAATCTATGATATAATCTGGAGAGAAATGATCTTTGTAAAATTATCAGCATGCAATCTGAATTCCATTATTTCTTAAGAACGTCATTAAAACTATTTACAGGAAGCATGGCCTTACTGCATATTAGCTGGAATGGTATGCATTTAATATTGATTTTGCAGTACTTCCTTGCAGCAAATTTAACAAATTTCAAAGTACGCTGTTAAGTCTATCTGGGTTTTTGAATGATAATATCTGCTGCTGTTTGAATGGTGGAAGTTTGCGTAGTTACACTAGAAGGACGGTGCTAAAAGAAATGATGATACAATACCACGGAGACAAGATGATCACATGAAACTAATTGACTTTCTCGACACAATGGAAAAATCCACTTTTGAAATTTCCCAAGTTGATAGCTATGATAAGATGTTGCTCCTCTTCATGAAATTTTGGAGGGCAAAAGACAAAACAGATGACTCTGGCATACTGACTGAGTTATGTCCTCATTAAAGAATAGAGATTCTCATTAGGGCAGCACTTATAGAAGAAAAGGAAGATGATTATTTTATTGGCTGTTTGACACAAGGTAATTAGCCATTTCCCTCTGATATGTCACCCTACTTACACAAACACTTTTCCAACACTTCAGAGGGGGGGCAGAAGACGTGAAAGAGGAATGATTTTCACATGAAACTGCCCCCCGAAGACTTTTGCAATGCTCAGCGCTACTTTGGTCAGTGCAGATATAACTTCCTTCTTAAGAAATCCTAAGCGCCTTCCAGCTGTTCAGTTTACTCTACAGCAGATGGGAACACCTTGTTGAAATCAACACAAAATCCTGCTTCCCTTTTGATGCTGTTCTTTGAAGCACGTACAGAGTTCGTGTCTTGCATTTGAATGCAGCACAGCTGAAACACATCTTGCCTGGACAAAGCTAAGACACACAATGATTTACTGACTTCCTTTACACATCAATAAATGTGTATCAACATCGATGCATTACCAACAATTCAGTTGATACTGACTATTTGCACTGGCAGCAGTCAGTTTGGGTAAAACTATTAGCCTGCTAAAAATGCCAATATATCATCAATAAGGGTGTCACGATTCTCCAAATCCACAATTCGATTTGACTTTCGATTTAATTGTGTCATTGTTAGACTACGGAGTCTCGATTCATAATCAGATCATTGGCTTTATGCCCCGATGACTGTCATTTATACTTTCAAATTCTTCTTTAAAAAGAGAACTGAACTCCCTTTTTATTTAGAAAGTGTTTCAAAAATTAGACTACAACAGTCTACAATATAAAAAAGCTCCATCTTTTCAATATCAGTATATGTGTGACCCGTCCTCGGTACAGAATCATTACAAAAACAAAACAGAAATCCTTCTGCAGTGTATTAAAAGTGTGCTTTAATCTACAAAATACAGTTTTATTATCATTTACTGTTGCACTTGTTTCTCTCCTCTCTTTTTTCCTCAGACTCAGCAGTCAGCAAGCTTGTCCCTACCAATATTAGATGCTCTGATTCAACAATGTTGAGCTGAAAAAACATGCATGTAGGCTGAAATTTAATGTTGTTCTGTCAGGAGATGCAGTGACTTAATATTAAACCAAGTAAGAGTAGAACTATGACTAAGGAAAACTAACTAACTAACAAACTAACTAACTAACTAAAGGCCGCTAGCCGCTAGGCTAATTCATGCAATTTAAAATGCCATAGGCATATGCCAGAAGTGCCCTGAGTATTGTAGCGACAGGAACGGCCCACATCTCCCATCATGCCTGCCTAGTCCCGAGTGCTGGACTGAGTAGTTTCAGTTTGCTGTTTTATGTTCCAGAACATATTATGTTGGTAATTGTGCTTTTTGTGCTGTTTTATAGTTTTAACCATGAGTGAGATGGCTGTTACATTTCTTGAGTCCAGCTATACTTGGCTTCAGGCTAATTCTGATCGATTTGATTTGTCTTTTGGGTTTCCTTTTATACAACGATACATTACTGAAAATGAAACTTTACTTAGTCCACTGTGGCATGCTTAGTGCATACTGACCACACTGTATACTATGGTATAGCTGCTATGAAATAAAAGTAAGGTTATACTTAGAAGACAAAGACATGGAGGTCAGGCGAGGAGGTGAGGGACTAAAGGAGAATAAAAAGGGAGGAGAGAAGCCTGGGGCACAAAGAGGAACGAAGGAGGGAAAAGGAGATGTGGATGATTAACGATAGCAGCTCCAGCTGGATGAAAAAATACAGCTGTTGTCAGGTTTGCATTGCCGAGGAGACCCGGAGGCAGAGATATACGCTGTTGATATTGACCCCAAGGCGAGGGGCAGAGCTGACTGCAAAGCAACAGTCCTTAGGGGCCCTCTTCCTCAGCCGTCATCACCATCATCTTCTTCTCTCCCTTACTGCAGAGTGATGACCTTTCAAGAATAGCAGTCAGTCTTACCTAACCAACTGTCTTTGATAGATCTGTGCAAATCAGCTTTCATTAAAAAAAAAAAACACAGAACAAGCACTATTCCGGTGGGATACGGGATGATCAAAGATGATATGATGCCACACATCACATTTCAGCATAATTGTCGTTTGACTTCTTAGTCTTAGCATGTTCGGTTAGAAGCACTGAGAATAAATCATTAGTGAAGAAGAGGAAACACAATTTCATGGAAGCTGCAGCTTCCTCAGGAACGGGTGGGTGAGGGAGTTGCTCAATCGATTGATCACTGCCTTTGAGGCTGATGGACTCAATTAATTATTTAACAGGATCTTTTAACGAGGTAAAGTGCCTTGACTGGAGGCCACAAAGCCGGGCCATAAAGCTATGTATAGCTCGTCTGCCCTGAAGAATAATGCATACTAAAATTAACAATATGCACTTTTCGAGTGCACGGAGCGGCGCCTTTGGATGTCAGGGTCAGTGCTTGTACCTGCAAATGTTTCATTAACCTTTGACCTCAGAGTGTTATACAGCAGAGAGCCAAGGGCAATGCTGATCTTTAATATACTGCAGGGACAGTATGTGCATCTGTGACTGAATGTGAGCATCTTTTCTCTTTCGCAACATACATCTGTATAGGTTTGCTGCCTCATCGCATGTAGTATTTTTAGAGTGAATGAATGTAACATCGACGCAATTTTGTAATCAGCGACATCGACGAATCACCCCAGCTCTACTACACAAAGACCTTCTAACCATGGCCTTGTATACAAGATTGTTTCTCTAGGAGAGGTGAGTGGGCAATAATCAGGGAGTGAATAAGTGCAGCATTAATCCTACGGCCTGAAGTCAATAACAGTTGGCATGGCCCTGTGTGTCCCTGATTATGCACACATGCACTCCGACGTCCCCGACTAACAATAGCACACTATTCAATAATCCTTTTCTCATTGCTCTGGCTGACTTCTTTCACTCTCTCTGCTGCTCTCTCCTTTCTTCCGCAACCTCTCAGTTCTTCATATCTATTCCATTTTCTGGTCATATCCAAGACAAATGGGTGGAGGCCATTCCAGAAAATGGAAGCCAGACAAAGCCAAGGGAGCATAAGTGAAGAAGCAATGTAATTGCCCGACAACAAAAAGGGGTTTGTGTTTGGCCTTAATGGCGCGGGGGCTTCTAAGGAACATAATTAAGGCATTTTTCAACCTCGATTTTAGCACTTAATTGCGACAGACTGGCACAATACCTGACTGCACAAAAGATTTGTGGAGGAGGCTGTGATTTTTTTTTCTTCTTACCACTGGGCACAGCAGACATCTGGGCTGGGGTTTAATTAAAAAAGAAGTGTTATTGTTGATGTTTTAACGCCATAACTTAATTATAAATATGCATGCTACACTTATTGCTTTGACCTAAAAGGTGTTGCTGGAAATGGCTATTAAATGGGTATTAAAATAAAGGCCAGTTAAAAAGCCATCTCCATTGAATAAAAAAAACAGAGCGGCATACTGTCTTGTACACATTCTGGACACAAAAACAAATATACTTTTGCAAGCGGAGCGCTAAGGATGTCAAATACTAAGGACTATGAAATGTTCGTCCACACACACACACACACACACACACACACACACACACACACACACACACACACACACACACACACACACACACACACACACACACACACACACCTCAGTGTGGCTTCCTCTGTCAATATGGTGTCCCAAGTAGAGATAAGTTTATAGATACTGATCTTAAGTTTCCATTCCATCCCTTGTTCATCCAGGGGTGACCTTTACCTGAATACACAACCACACACACACACACCTCTTTGCTCAGACCTCTCAGTCGTCATTAAATCTCAGTTTAACCCCTCAGATAAGTCCTCTACCTTCCAATACACCTTCTGAGAAGCCAATCAATAAGACAATGCTAATGCTAACACTGGAGGATTTGCTCTACACCAAATCCTGTCCTGCTAAATCCACCTCGATGAGGTGAAGGCACTGTATATGTAGGGATATCTATGAAAGGGTAGAGGTCCCTTCTGTCTCAAACCGTGGTTGTATTTTCCAGCTGCTGACAATCTCTCAATATGCAATTTCTCATAATATGAGGCCACGGTACAAACAAACGAGAAATAAACGGCAGATATTAGATAGGACTCTTTCCATCGCTAACAAATCAGAGGCTTGTGGAGTATGCTGAACAGTGTGACTTTGAAAGCGGCAGGATACAGGCTGCAACCAGCATGTGGCATGCAGAGTCTCCACCCGAGGAAACCCAGCGCAGAGACTGTGGAGAAAGACTGACCTTGACGAGTTCACACACACACACACACACACACACACACACACACACACACACACACACACACACACACACACACACACACACACACACACACAACAGAAGAGCTCGCTTCATCAACATCAGTTCCACATGAACACAACAGAGACGCTCTTCATTCATTCTCAAAAGCAACAGATTAGTGAGATATACCACAGGGGTTTTAGCACAGATCTTTGCAGTAGGGCTGCCACAACGACTCATTTTCTATCGATTAATCTATCGACTATTTTACCGATTAACGATTAATTTTCCTCTAAAAAAATCTAATTGACATTGTTGATTTGCTAAGCAAAAATACTGTTGTAAAATTAACATACTAGGTTTCTTTACTGTTGGTCAAACAAAACAAGCAAAATCTGATTTTGGAAATTGCGAGGGTGTTTTTTTAAACATTCTGATATTTAATAGATTAAACAATTAACCTAAAGCATACTCCAAGTAATGAAAACAATCATTAGCTGCAGCCCTTATTGCAACAGATGCAACCAGCGCTGAAGATCAATGTGGTCAGAACGGATATCGTCGAGCTCATACTTCAAAACATCATTTACTTCCCCTCTCAGCCCGTGCTTTACCAAACACGCCGCCTCCACAACAGTGAGTTCAGATAATTGAACAGGGGACAGCGAGCAGGTTCAATGAAAAGATTAGATATAATGAGAACAGAGTCTGTCGGCACAATTACAGCTTTAATTAAAGCCAGGGAGGACGCCAGAGGCAGTGAGGCCGCTGGCCAATGAATGTAAAGGTTATCTCCCTCCCAGACAAACAGGAAGAAAGAAGTAATCACCGCTTTGGATAAAAGTGACGAGCATACGGCTGCTCTGGCCGGTGTGTGTGTCTGGACATGATCAAACCTCATGTTGAAAACACCTCAGTGATGCAGCTGGGGATGATAAGTTGTTGTGGGTGCCCTTTCCAAATACACAATCCTCAGAATGTTCTCTCTCTTCGGCGCAGAGCCTTGACACATCTTTGAAGAAATTCAGATTTAAAAGGAATACATCAGAAGGTCACCTCAACATTGTCGACTACTAACACATTTTAAGGCTCTACATAGCTCAAGACACTGACCTTGGGGTCCAAAGTAAACCTACTGTGAGATATTTGTAGCCGACACATGTAGCAGACTGCAATTCAAAATGACGCAACAAAGACATATTGAAAATAATCATCAGTTTACAAACCGATAAGTGGCAAGAAGGAAAACAGGCTTGTTCCACACACTTGTTCAGGAATGATGGAGTATTTCAGATTGAGCACGCTCACTTTGATAATCTGCTCCTTCACATTGGACCCATCACAACAAGCATAACTCCAAAAGGAAACCCATTAGCTCTGGCAATACGTCTGTGGTAAATATCTGAAAATATTTAATGATGCCATTGCTCTTAAGTTGGATAGATAAAAGCTCTATCAGGGATGTGCTGTATAGAAGTTCTCTTTAGTTGCACACAACTCTCCCCCATCTTTCTTTACTCCACATCTTTTTGCAAAATGTTGTAAAATACTACTAAAATGTTCGGCAGTCCATATTTTAATTCCTTTTCAATGATTTGTGTAGGTATGATATTCAACTTGACTAACATGTCATCTAGGGGTGTAAGAAAATATTGAAAATATCGAGTATCACGATGTTTTGTGATACTGTATCGATTCTCAAAAACACTTGATTTTTAATTAATAGTTTACATGTAAAGATTAACTCAGTCATTACTTTATTTCATCTGCAAAGATATGTGCAAAGTAGTGAGATGATTTTGATGTTACAGGGACTGTGATAAATGCAAATGCATGTTTTACTCAGATTTTATGCATATGATGGTGTGTTCTTTATACGCTGGCTGTTTTCCCAAAATTAGATTTAAATATCGCATTATATCGCCTTGCTTACAGTATTGCAATATATCACAATGTATTGAATCTTAACCCTTGTATCATGATACGTATCGTATCGCCAGATTCTTGCCAATACACAGCCCTAATATAATCAGAATTATGTGCCATAAATTCGGATGATATATTTGATATGTCAATGTTGAATTTTTAAAGATTTTGTTGTTGTTTTAATGAATTTCCTAACTAAAAATCTAATATCTTTGTGAACCTCATAATACTCAGTTTCCATGGGGTGTTGATTTAACTATTGTTTTTTTTTTGGGTTCAACAAAACACCACTATAGCCTCCAAACTGAGTTGAATAAAAACCTCTCAGGCACAGCGTCAAAAACAAAAAGTGGTTCGGTGCAACACTGCTGTGTTGGGTAACACAATGAAAGATCCAGGAAATGCCCGTGCTGTGGGTTTATGCAAAAACACCTAGTGGGCTGCTTCAGCCATAGTGGGAGGCAGCAGTGGGAGCACGCCAAGACAACAAAGGAGCTCAAGCCACTGGAACACAAAAGCTTAAAACTGAGTGCCCGAGCAAGATGTGGATCAAAAAAGCCACGGTGCTGATAACTGAACAGTAAACTGTTAATTCATGTACTCTCCTCTGATCAGAAGACGAGGCACTTCAGTCCTACATGGCACCATATTGACATCCTGGAGGAAATCAACAAGACACTCAGCACTCTGACAGATCTCACTGATGTTCCCTCTCAGGAGAGCGGGATGTTAACAGCTCCTTCTCTGTGAAGTCACGCCACTGAAGCCACTTCTCCACTTCTTTCAAACGTTACTGAAACGCCAGTGCTGAAATGCCTTGAACGCATTCTTTCTAATATCCAACAGGGGGTGACTCCTCTGGTTGCAAAAAGAAGTCTGATTGTATAGAAGTCTATGAGAGAATGACCCTACTTCTCACTTGATTTATTACCTCAGTAAACATTGTAAACATGAGTTTATGGTCTCAATCGCTTCTTCAAAGTCTTCTTTGAAGTCTTCTTTAATACAACATAATGTTTATTTAGTAACTTATGGTCCCATTTAGAGTCAAATAGACCATAAAGCGGGGGATGCTTTAGGGCAGGGCTTCCTTATGATGTACAGGTGGCTACCACGGCGTGGACGTTAACTCGAAGTATGTTTTCACTTCATGAAAGTTAATTATAACATTTTTGGTCACCTAAAAATCGTATTCAGCGTTCGGTTGTACTTAGCTCCAACCTCTCGTGTAACTTCTTTTAAAAAGCATACCAAACTCTGTCAGTCACATTTACTTTGCCAAAGTGAGCCCACACCTCCAAGTCTCTGAAACTATCCACCATTACAAGTCCAAGTCCAAGTCCAAGTTAATGACACACAAGTACTAATGGCAGCACCAACTAGCCAGGAGCTTATTGTGCTATTGATTCTGTCCAATCAGGAAGTGCTACCAATACAAAACTCACTCAGGTAAGACTGGTAGAATTAGCTGTATAATGGTAAACTCTCTTGAAAAGGGTAAAGATCTGAAGACATCTTCTCCTGACCTTTTGCCATCTCCACACAGGTTCCCGAATGAATTCCCATTTGTTTGTTTTGTTGTGTTTGTCTTCAATGGAGATTAGGCCCATGAATATTCATCTAAGGGGGGCAGGTGGTGAGCCACAGGCCAATCAAATGTCAAATCCCTTGCGAGTATTCTCACACGGTGTCGGTCATTTCATGCTCAAGTGTGGTAAACCATTTCACACATAATCACATACGAGGACGAAGGGGATTGATGTGCGTTTGTGGGCATACGTGTCCGTGTGAGCAAGAGCAAACCACTCAGGCCAACCGCAACACCAGCTATTTCCTCACAAGCCCCAATGACTCACAACCACCATGTTTCATTTATGACTGCAATGATGAGTGAATGAAAAAAAAGAGAGATTGTGTAACGTATTTGACGAGATGAGAAAAAGAACGAGGGAAAGGCAGTCAGAAACTGGGGAAGGCCATCATGCACAATCCATATCGACGCTGCACTCAATAATCTCCTCCTCCGACTCAATACATGTGCTTATGTTGCAAACGGCCTTAAACGCTCCGTCCTAAATCTTTACGACAGGTGCCCTCATAAACTTCACTACAAATACATTTCTCTGGGGAGGCTTGCCGGCGGCTCGTACACAGCCTTTATTGAGAGGTGTCCAAGACCGTGAACATGAAAGAAGAAGGAAGTGAGAAAGAGAAGTGCCACTCTTGAACTTCAATTTTCATTAAATTAGTTTTCCACTATCTTTAGCTGGAGACCATTATGATATGAGAATTAAGAAACCCTTTTAAAGAGAGAACTCTGATCATTCCTGTCTAGAAACATTTTCAAATATGCACAATAGTAGATACAGTTAAACACAACACTATGCAATACTACGGCTGTTCGATTAAAATATTTAATCTCATGATTCTCCATTGTTAACAGCAATTAATCGCTCAAAATTACACATTTTTATCTGTTCAAAATGTACTTTAAAGGGAGATTTGTCAAGTATTTAATACTCTTATCATCATGGGAGTGGGCAAATATGCTGCTTTATGCAAATTATGTATATATGTATTACTGGAAATCAATTAACAACACTAAACAATAACAGATACTGTCCAGAAACCCTCACAGGTACTGCATTTAGCAAAAAACAATATGCTCAAACCATAACATGGCAAACTGCAGCCCAACAGGCAACAACAGCTGTCAGTGTGTCAGTGTGCTGACTTGACTATGACTTGCCCCAAACTGCATGTGATTATCATAAAGTGGGCATGTCTGTAAAGGGGAGACTCGTGGGTACCCAGAGAACCCATTTACATTCACTGATCTGGAGGTCAGAGGTCAAAGGATCCCTTTGAAAACAGCCATGCCAGTTTTTCCTCGCCAAAATTTAGGGCAAGTTTGGGGTGTTATTTAGCCTCCTTCCCGAAAAGCTAGTATGGCATGGTTGGTTCCAATGGATTCCTCAGTTTCACATGATACCAGTATCTTCACTCTAGCTTTAAAACTGAGCCCGCTACAACCTAAAAGTTGCAAATTGTGTTAATGCCTTAAAGGAATTGGTGGCGTTAACTTTGACAGCCCTAATATATAACAACAACTGTTGTAAGCCCTTAACCCAAATGAATCCTAATGCAACATTTCAAATAAGATCCCACTAACATTTGTTATGTAACACTTTGAACATTGTCGACTGAAAATCAGGATAACAATGTTTGCTCAAGAATCTGTCAAGCCTCCGAAACTGAATTTACATCAGACACTGACTGCAGCTCAAACTCTGTCGCTCAAATCCCCCAAAACGTCTGTATCAGCTTCAAAAAACATTAACGGTCAAACTTTAATGAACCCATACAAATCCATATGATTGGGCGCATTGAGGGGACATTATGTAAATAAGTCGATCATTACATGGTTGGTCTCCACAGCTTGTAGTACACTGAGTAGATGCGACCTCGAGCCACCTTTGTTTGCCCCCTGCCAGCAATTTGCAAGTATGAGGGAGAGTCCGGCCAAGCGTGTCGCAGAGTCGGGGCGAATGCCATCCACCCGCACATAAATAAACTCATTAATAAAGTGGCTTCCACGCTGTATCACATTCCATCAAAATGCAAAGTGCTGATTCAGACGTACCCTCGAGGGCGCGCTCCATATTCCACTTAATTATTGCCTCAGAGTTTAGTGCCCTCTTTCTTCCCCCATTCTTCCACCTTACTCTGTCTTTCCCTCTCCACCCTCTCTCTACATCGCTCATTCACCCTGACCCATTTTTTCCAGTTTCTCCATGCCCTCTCATTTATTTATTAAAGCAATAGTAGAGAGAGAAAGAGATATTCTAATGGGGCGACAAGGGACTTTTTTTCTGTCAAGACTACGATGAAAGTACATAGAGAGAGGTGACAGGTGTCCCTGCGCTGCAATACAAATCACCGCATAATCCTGTAATCCCTCACCAAAAGATGACAAGGTTAGGCAATAGGGAGGCTGTATAGTTCACAAGGTCATTATTATTTTTCTTCCATGCCAAATAAAACCAATTAGCTGGCAGACATCTGTGTGTGCGCGATGTGATGATATTGCATCATCATCATTATGAATTCTTCTATTTCTCTCTTTCTCATCACTCTGCCCATCCTGTTTAATGTCATATTCACTGATTAAATTTCCAGTGTACAATTAAATCCCAGCGCAGTTTATCAAGTTCATTAAGCAGCGAGGAAAAACCTAACTTTCTCTAACCAGAAGCATGGAAAGAGACATTTTACACATACACTATTAACCATTGGGGGCCAAGGAGGGAGGTGGGGTAGCGATGAATAGAAAGTGAGACATGGCTTGAAGAGATGTCTGGTTCTGGTGAAACAAGTGTTTTATTATTGAGAGGAAGGGGAGCAGAAGTGGAGGCTAGGGTGGAAAGGGTTCGTCTGATGCCCAGACTACTTCTACTTCGCCACTATTCCAGCTTCACCCAACACAATCTCCCCACACCCCTCATTCATTTTGCTTTGTCAGCAAGTAGTAAGGCAAAATACAGAACTTTCTTTGCAATGTCTTCCAAAGCGATTTGGCAAAAACAAAGGTCACTTGGATTTGGTTGATGTAACGCCACACCACAAAAAAAAGCAAAACTGAATTTTGTCACCTAACCGTTGGCACAAGTGGGTGTACACACAAAGTGCTACAAGCTGCTCTTCCTTCTCAATCTCAATGTTAGCACAAAGACGAGAAAGATAAAGGAGGAGAACCAAGCTGCTTTTTCAGAATACAACATGCCTCTGATGTGTTAACACTGGTACCAAGCGAGCCCTAACGAGACGGCATCAATCAAACACAAACCGAACACAATTACTTTAGAGTTCAGCGTCATCCCGAGCAACGGATTTGAAAGTTCTTCAAGCATTGCTTTTAAGGGGCTTGTCTGTGTTGTCATTCAAATAAATTTGCCAGGAAGCTGTGAAAAGTTGTAATCAACTGAACAACCATTCTGTACGTGGCAGGTCAATGATATTACAATCCCATCAGTAGGTAAACAAGGGAGCACAGCACTATCACAAATGGCAATCAGTGTCAAAAACACATCAGAAATGGTCAGACTTACATCAGAATCAGATTAATTGCCAGGTAGGTTTTTCCACATACAAGGAACTTGTATTTTGAACGGTGAGCAAGGCCTAGTTTAGCTAAATCCCTGAAGAAGCAGGTACTCTTAAAAGTAGGAAAATCACTCATTCAACGGGCTGGTCTTATACTAAACTCCCATTTCAATTAAATCATAAACCTTTCTCTTGCGCTCTTTCCTTTAGGATTATCTCTACTTTACACCGCACAACACCACTGATCTACTGATTAACCATTGCACACATTTAGTTGGTATAAATGTGAGTGTATTTTCCTTTCTTTGTCATGGACTAAAAGCTGGGTTGTGACAGCTTGTTAAAATGCACTATTTATGCTAAGCTAACAAACAATTAATAAGCCCTCGGACGTGGACAAGGTGTCTTTCCCTTCTTTTTAGGAAAAGCTGCCATTTGATTCCACAAATACTAACGATTTCAGTTAAATACTGTTCAAGCTGTGGGCGGATACTATGATTGACATTAAGCTAAGGATAATAGTTGAATTCCTCAGAAAACTTTAAATGCGAATGGAGACTAAAACATTTAAACATCTTTACTTGTGTTTCACCACAATACTGAAAAATGAAGTATGATTATATGCATTAAGTCAAATTCAGATTCCAGTGGATGTACATTCAGTTCACGTAAATCCTGGCTGATTGCCTGAGTGTTTCTAATCAGCCTTGTGTAACAGAACTGCCAGAAGATGACTTAATAGTATTCATATATGCTTCCAGCAAGCCCAAACCATATGTTGTTTGAAAGTTGGATCTATGACTAGAATGTGATTTAACTATTTGGTTCACTGAAGCATTAAAAAAGCTAAAAATACCACACACACACACACACACACAGAAAAACAACACATCTCGTGCCAAGCATCCACCCACCTGCCCACCCATATACATGCAAAACATGCCATTTATGCCACACACAAACACTTCACAGCATGACTGTGTTTGTGCCAAACACGCTACTGTGCTGTACGTGTGTTAAAGCAGATAATACAGGAAAGGAACAGAAGCCAAACCCAGCAGCTGCTCTCAACTCCATGCCTGGGGGCTGATAAGGGGAGGCTCTGAGACCCGTGACCCCAGATGCGCCGTCTCATTCTGGGCAGAGAGAGCATTTGAGGGTTAGCCTCTCTGGTCATGAATTATTCCACGTCCATGCCTCCCTGAGTACCTGTAGTCGGCTCTGCAGAGACAGAGTCAAGGGGCTTTGACTGACAAAGCCTTTGATCCCACAACAGCCACGCACTCTATGATCAGCGTCTCTCCGAAGGAGGGAATACCACAGCTCTCCTGACACTTTCTCCCAGTGAGCTCTCTCGCTTTTACTCCTATCTTTTTCCCTCCATCCATCTCTCACTCTTTGTATGAACTCTGCCTTTTCCTCACAACACTAGCTTTATCTTAGATTGTCTGGCGATTAAACGGAGACCTTTGAAATTAGAATTCAGATGCAACAAACTATACTTAACTGTAGGCGTGGGAAACACCAGAGGCCCCACGATACGATATTATCAGAATACCCAAGTGACGATTGCGAGTTTAAACATTTTGCGATAAGATATAATGCAATAAATTGTGATGTATTATCTTTTTTCATCATTATCAACATCCGTTTTATCTAATAAGATACAATTTTCACTCCGTTTTAATTCACATATCTTGAGGTTAAGAGACCCCTTCGAAAATGGCCATGCCAGTTTTTTCTTGCCAAAAGTTAGCGTAACTTTGGAGCGTTATTTAGCATCCTTCCCAACAATTGATTCCTTAAGTTTTCTAGTTTCATATGATACCTTGATATAGTTGATATAATAAAAAATGTATACTTGACGTCCTTGTATCGATAAAATATTGTCACGCAAAATATCGTGATACTTTGCTGTATCGTTTTTCTTCCTCACCCCTAGTTAACAGCATGCTAGACATACTAAGTTACCTTTATTAGCTTTAATCAATCGTAGCAATGTGCTACACATCGTAGGTCAGAATTGAGGCCATACAGTAGTGCTCGAATCTGTATCCATATCTGGACCTTATAGGCTTGCCGCGGTAGTCATGTTACCCGTGTTACACGGTGGTCGGGCACATACTGATTACATTATTTGCCCACCGCCCCCATTGTCGTTTAGCTTTTTTTATAAAGAAATAAAACCATTTAGTTCATCTTGGCGTATCAGCGGCGTGTTATCAATACATAGGACGGCGGACGCTACATTCTGAAAGTGAAAGCGTCCAACCAATGCTATAAGGGAACCATAACGTTAATGAGGCAACAAAAGACAGTTGCATTTTGGTCAGGAAATGTTAATTTCATGATCTAGTCAGATCCACAAAGATTACTGATGGAGGGATTAGTATTTATCATGATACTATATGATCTGCAAGTATGTTTTGGGCGTCCTCATAAAATCTCTTTTTGCACCTGATACCGTTCAAACTAATGTAATATTGAGTATCTGCCAACACCTTAGTGTTTGGCACAGCGTCTGTAGAGTAGTAGTAGCCAGGATCTGTTGTGACAAGAAGATTTGGACAGGATTTGGACAGCCTCACTTCATCAAAAGCATAAATATATACTGCACAGTGAACATCAAACACAGCCAACAGCCGCACATTAGAGGTGTAGTAGTGGTACAAAATGTGAATGAACGCAACCGTGTTCCAACCCCAAAGTGACCCTGTTGAATTAGCTCTATGTCAGTGTGGGTATCACTAATTGAATCCGCTGTTACTCACTGTGTGTTAGAAAAAGGTTCCAGGCAATATGTTACAATAAACAAGGATTGGAAAAAGATTAATACTGACTAAATATAGCTGGTACGTCCCTAGTGACAAGTGTATGTCTTCTGTATGGATGCAAAAAAAAGGTATCTGCCCAATGTAAATGCCTGCAGATACACTCTAGAAATCCTCATATCTATCAGCAATATCCTCTTGATACAAAGGCTGGCCCACATGCAGGTGAGAGTTTGTGAAGAAAACAGTACACAGGTAACTCCTACGGGAGGAAGAGTAGAAACGCTGCACTTGGCTGAGGATCAGGGTGTGGGCGTAGTTGGCCAGGCGTCAGCTTTTCTCCTTGATAGTATCTGGGTGGGTACAGTATCCTACTATAAGCTCACAGCCCTTGGTTTGGTTTTGTTCTTCACTTGCATGTTAGCTTGCATTATAGCCGAGGGGCTGTAAGGGCTGTCACAACCCCAGCTGCATGGTCCAATAGCAGGCAACAGGGACAGGGCTAGAGGGGTCTGCTTAAGCCGCTGAAATGGAAGCTTTGCCAAAACACAAGGACAAAAAGGCGATGGGTGAGTGTGTGGGCATATGCTGCCATTTTAGAAGATTTATCTGTGCAAAAAAAAAAAAAAAATCAAAATGTACACAGAAACACAAAAACATTTTACACTAAATGCATTAAAGAAACAGTTGATTAGTCTGTTTTTGGGCTATTAAACAGGCGTTATCAGTAGCTGTAAGCACCATAGATATGGGTCAATAGGGGCCTGCTACACCCACTAGTAGGTTTCATCATCTATTCACATGGTAGATCACCGAAAGAAGGTATAAAAGAACACCACAGCAATCTCTAGCAAAACCAACAATGTGTAGTTGTCTTTGTGTTCGTAGTTATTTTAACCCAAAAAAACTTTCCCTAAACTTAACTGTTTGTTTGATTTTTATCTAAACCTAAAGAAGTTGTAGTTTTGTTGCCTAAACCTAAAGACGCCTTTTGTTTGTGTTCAAAATGTGATGTTTCATTCAGTTTTGATTCATGTTAAAACATGTTGCTTTTAAGTTTCACTTTCACAACAAAGTAGGTGTAGTAATGACCCACATCTATGGTGCTTATAGCGACTGATAATGCATATTTAATGGCCTGATAACAGTCGTATCAGGTGAAAAAAGACACAACCTATCTCCTTGTGCTCCTCCCTCAAAAACCTGTGTCACGCTCCTCATGAGCGCCGCAATCCTTGGCTAATCTTATCTGTGAATCCATAACGAGTCTCTCAATGCAACCACAAGTCCATGGCACGCCAATGGTTACCCAAGCCAACATCTTAGAGCATCCTCCGTCCCACCAGGGATGACATGAGGACTGCTTCCATCACCAACTCCAGCAATATTCAACACACAAGTCAGATAATATATTAGGACCAGGAGAAAACCTCATGTATGAATAATAAATGATGACATACTGCAGAGCGATTTGGTGTTGCACTCATGGGATTTTGCTTGATGCAATTTTGGGATATTTGTGCAATAGCAAAATATACAACTTGCATTTGTAAAAATATCAGTAAAAATACAACTAAACATACTGCCTTTGCTTAAAATAGAGTTAAAATATACATTTCAGTGCAGTAAAAGTTAAGTTTAATTGGTCTATATAGTACATTTGATCCCACCCAAAACATGGATGATTGGGCATTGCCCTCAAAAACTGATTGATATGTTTGTTTACCGCAAGCTAAATGGGTCAATAACTACTGCTTTGGCATTGCTGACATAAGTCCATCCAAATTTTAATCTGGAAAATGTCTCATAATTGTCTTTCAAGGGGAGTAGATTAAAGCTGCAGGCGGTCACTTTGAGCAAACATCATAAAACTGTCACTATATCCTGATAAGATATGCATGAGACAGATAATCTGTGAAAAACATCCTATGACTGAATTGTATACTTGCAGTATATTGTGAGCTGGGAAGCTAGAAGTAGGGACAGTGAAGCCTCTTATCAAAGAAGGCATTAATGTACATTTCCTCATTATGCTAATAGGCCCCCTATGGTTCCCTCAAGGGCCCTGCTGGTGCCCGACTGTGAGAAGCACATCACCACCACCATAAATTATATCCCCAAAAAGACTACATGGCACTGCAAACATGACCTTTATGTAAAGTTACTCCTTCTCAGTGATACTGCAACCTCATATTTTGTTCTTCCCATGCCACAAAGGAGCCTGTGCTTCCAAGGATAAGCAACAAGGAGGGTGTAGTAATTTACATTTGCGTGGCTCCAGACTACCAATATGGAAAATACATAAATACTGTCACCTATTTTTCTAGTAATCCCCTGCCCACAGTAGTTAGGGTAGGTGTTCACTTCAGCGTGACAGGTATGTGAGCATTTTAGGGCTCTGCCGAATAGTTTTGAAGCTTCATTCATATTGACATTGACTCATTGATTCATATTCACATTGACATTCAAATTATAAATCAACATTCAAATGCTGCGCTGCTATTTGCAGGTCTATTCATTCTATTTAAACCCAGTATTTCAGCACAGTTGCAGATAAAGATTAAGCTAATATTATTAGTATTATACCATTTGTAGAATTAGATTCCACGGGTGGCTGAGTAGGATTTTTTTCATGTGATCCAAATGTTTCTAATAACTCCAGAGTGTCCAAAAAGGCAAAATATATTGGATAAAGATATATTTACAAAATTCACAACATGTTTTTATCTAATGAAATATTCTGCTTCAATCCACAATTGAAGTTAATTAATGATGTTTTTAGCTGATGTACCACCATCGAGGCATCAATCTACCCATCTCAGACCAGTTTGATTGGTCTAGAGAGATTTTTCCAATAGACAGGCTGAGGATCTATTATTTATTATTTCCTTCTTTGCAAAGCTTTCATATAAACAGTGTCTGTGCACGTTCTACTTCAAGTACACTAACCTCTTTAAAATCAGATGAAAGCAGACAAATTAGTTTGCATACCCAATGATCTCCAAGTTTTCATTTGCAGTTCCAATAACCAGTTTTGCAGGAATATATTCAAATTCATGAGATTTTAAAATATGCATTAGGGGTTAGTGACTCCACGCTAAGAGGCTGAAGGTTTGCAGACTTTTTGACTACCAAACACAGAATACTAACAGTAAATGTCAATTCTATAAACCCATGCCATGCATGACAATAAAGAATTAAACTGATGCCGCCTTATTTCGATTTTTGTAGTGAAATGAGGAGGTATTGTATAGATAACTCCTCATTTCAACATCACAAATCAGCTCCATTGTGGTGCTTTCAAAGCGACTGACAGGGATAAATAGAAACAGAGCATCTGACAAAAGTTCAGCTCAAATTTGACAGCCCTAACGCACTGATAGTATCAAGCTAGTCCTCGTATTTTCATTAGCCATCCAGACTAAAGACTTGCCACACACGAGCTGGAAATGATGAGGCTCAATTTTGCAGATGAGGAAGGGTCAATTACAGTGTAATGCAGCATCCCAGTGGAGTTATTATGTTTATATTGCCAGTGATAAGTCAGAGATGATGCTGTCTGTTTTTATGACTCCACACCCAGCATCAGCATAGCAGTAGTAAAACTTGCCCTTCGTTCCCAGTGTGCATGTGTGTGTTTTCTGCCCCATGGGAAAATGGACAAATACAGTAGAGGATCGGTCTCTAAACGCGGAAAAGCAACAACATGAATAATTAATTCACTTTAAGTTGAGTGAAGTGTGTGCATTTGTGTGTTCACGAACAAAGTCTTCCTTTTGGATCCCTCCCTGCATCTCTGCCATTTGCAGTTAAGTGAAGCAGCTACGTCAAAGAACGAGAACAAGTGAGATTTTGAGACAGTTAAATGAGGCAGAGAAAGAAAGGGAGAAGAGGGTGGGGGTAGAAAACGAGGCAGAGATAGACAGAGCACAGGTTGGTGTGCTGATCCGATGTGTCTGTGGCCCCCTGAGAGGGCTAAGCCAATTAGCTAATAAAGAGGAAGTGGATGAAAACAAGGCAGAGGTGGCCTAATCAGGTTGGCCTGAGGTGTGAAGGCTTAAGTAGTAGCGGCTGGAGACCCAGAAACGTGTAAGACAAGGACCTCGCTCACAGTCGGTCGCCCTCAACACTTCTCTCCTGAAACTGACACCCATATGGTGTAACAAAGTCTCCGCTTTGTGAAACCCCAAGGAACTTATGTTTTAATTATTGCAGTGTTCTGTAATAGTCAATTCCCACTTTTCCATTTTCTCATTTCACCAGCAGAGCAGATACGGTAATAGAAATGAGGCCACAGCGATGGGAACGGAAACTAGCCTTAAAACATGTGCTGAGACAGAGATGGAAGGATGAGACCCCACTAAACAGTTCTTTATACTTCACTGTGCTCACACGGACTCCCCAGCCTGAACGGCAGACATTCTCACATATATCTATTTGCCATTATCTGACATCATAATGATGGGATCTAGTATATATATGACCCTATAGATTCCTAGTGTGATCATAAAGCACAAGAGATGTATCTGGGATTAAAATGCATTTCTGTGTTGTAGTAAATCGTTTTGAGAGATGCACTTGATAAGGGCCGCCTTGCTGGGCAAAGACACTGCTATCATGAACCAATTATACATAAACAGAGATGTCAGCCGATAAGGAAGCGGCCATTACGACTCAGCATAATTGATTTTACCATGGAGTCTCTTTCCTCATGTCATTTTGAGTATAAAAAAATAAATAATTGCTCAACATGTCATGTTGAATCTATAACAGTAGCTTGGCTCTGGCAGTGAAAGCACACTATACCAGAGGAAAAGAAAATACAAATCTGCCTTAGTCACGATAGTTGTGCACAAGCTGTGCGTGCGATTCCGTGTGTGCTTTGCGCGGTCGTCTGGAGAGAGAGGTGAGACGACACAGACAACACCTGTCAGGGCTGGTGTGAGGTGGCCAACTGACAGGCCCGCAGCCTGTAAAATATGCTAGGTACAGAAAATGCAGGGCAAACCACCAACAGGGACGGACAGACGCTATGGCAACTATATTTATCCAAGCCACAGACACATGCACGGTCAAAGATACATACAAAAACAGTTATGAAAAGACAAAATTGTAATACACATCAATATAAATAACTCTATACAGCCTGTGTGCACAGATGGACTTAAGTCTGCACAGGCTGTAGCAGGTTCAGTTTTAGAGCTAGAGTGAAACTACAGATATCCTATGAAATAAGAAAGCCTAAGGAATCCATTGATACTAACAATGTCATGCTAGCTTGTCAGTAAGGAGGCTACATAATGCAGCAAATGTAGGCAAAATTTTGGCGAGGAAAAACTGGCATGACCATTTTCAAAGGGGTCCCTTGTGAGACCATTTCTTTTTAATTTGACCTCACTGTATAAAATGACCTGTGGTGACCTCTAGGATAATCACAGCCTCATGAAACTTTACAGCCACAAACTAGAGACCTAGAGCATTCAGAGGATGGATGGCTTTCCTAGCTAGATTGACAACAAGGGGGTTTTTCTGTGCAGTTTACAGAACAGAAGTGCTCGCCATCCAACCGCCGAATAATGTAATTCTTGTAGAAATCTCAAAATGTCAAAAATGTACAATGTTTTGGAGGGATTATTATTCATTTTTATCAATTCTTGAGTGGTAAAAAATGGTTAAATTTAGCACCAAATCTGTGTAACAAATGGTATTAACCCAAAATAGCATGAGCATGGGAATGGCCATCATATACTTCCATCATAATGTTCTAAGCCCTTACACGCTTTCACAATTTATTTTAATTAATTAATTGATTCATGTTTATTCATGATTTACCAGAACAACTTGACACACAGTGCTGAGCAGCATCTCAAATTGATCTTCAGGTTCCCAGCTTTCAGAATATGTACCCCACTTCTATGTGACATCTACTGTTGACCTGCTATCTCCCCCTAAAAAGGATAAAAACTGGTCTATTGTGGGTCTAAGAGGGATAATACACTACTGGAGAGGAAAAAGATCTGGCAAACAACAAAAAAGAGAAAGGCATGGCACGTTTAAGTCCGGGACAGGAGAAGGCACTCTGGCGACACAATGTATATTAAATAAGGACTAAAAAGGGAAAAAATAAAAAGGAAAAATGACTGCTTCTTTGCTCAGAATTCCATGCCACTGTGAAGAATTTGTCCCTGCGCGCCCCTTCAAAGTAGACCTTGAAAACCAGTCGAGACAACCCTCCACGCTTGGAATCTGTGAATAATTTTGATTGGATGAAATATGGGACAGCAATAAAAATGCTGGAAAAGAGGCAACCTTTTAAAATTGACACGGGTGTGTCTGTGGCAGACGTTTCATGTATTATTTCAAGTGGAATGAAGAACCTTTATATTGGCTGATGTAAATCAATTATTGAGGGGCCTTAACCATCTCCTTTCTCCTCCATCTTCTCCAGCCCACGCCTTCATCTGTCTCACTTCTCGGGAAAAGTGGCAGCGGGGTCTACTGAGCGTGTGAGTGCACTCACCACTCAGTTTTTTTTTGACTTCAGTTAGGTGTAAAATCAGATTTTCATAAATATTACACAAACTCACTCTAAAATGCCAAGTAGCACCTTTTGTGCCAGGTTCTTCACAAAAGACCGCACATTTAAAAATCACAGGCCATCAGTAAAAATGATATCCTGCATCTCCACACTTAAAAAGCAAGCTTTGAGAGTGCCAAGTCTCCCACCAAGGTCTTTAACAGGCAGCTTTAGGCTATCGATTTATGCTACTACGGTGCTTAGGGCAAGAACAGATGAAGAGCATTTGGGTTCTGTGTGTGCGTGTTCGAGCCCTGCCTCTCTCCAGAAACTATTATTTATTGAGCAATGACTGTATTTTGGAAGAATAATGGCACTGACATCACAGCACCATGTTTTAAGACCCGCTGTGACCCCGGCGTCTATCGGTGGCTGTTTGGAGCCAGCCGGGAAATAAACAATGTCTGGCATGGCCCGATCTGTCGCTAATGGCTGAAGCAGAAAGGTTAGCTTGAAACAAGTTTCTCCGATATCCGTCATTTTGAAATTAGTCTGCACCTATTGGGCCGTTTCTCATCTACTTGACAGTAGTGTCTTTAGTGTGTGTCCTTTTTATACACTCAGAGGCCACTTTATTACGATCTAATGTGGTCCAATACAACAGCCCTGCCATAAAATCCATCTTTACAAAAGCTCATAATGTTCAGTTTTTTGGTGACATTGTCAGAAGAGAGAAAATTCAATTATATGTTTATCATTAAGGTCAAAAGAGGTGTTGTACTGGACTGGACTGTATTGAGAGGTATAATGCAGTTGAGAACAACACCATATCCGTTAGATTGCAATGCATTAAACCTGTGTTGCATTGCTGCTTTTTCCTTCATTTCTCAGCTCTCAGCATGAGAAAAAGAAACAGGAGCCAACACAATAGTCCTGTGTTTTGCCAGAAAAGGATATTAATGTATTCAGCCACATTCTCATCCCAACTTGTCACATACATGACGCTTTGTCAGACCCCCCAGGCAAAGAACGTATATTGCCAAGAAGTGAAAGTCAATTGTTCGTTCCATTGCAACATCAGCGCCCAGCAGCAAGGAGGGTGAGAAGAGGAGAGGTCACGCGTCATCATCACGTCATATCTTAGGGGTACAACCGTGGATGTATTCAAAGAACTGGATACAGCGTTTGGTGGCAGGGCCCCATTCACTCCTATGAAAGTTACTCAGTGGTGCATGATGCCAAAATGGCTTGGCTTCAAAGTGGAAAAGTACCCGGATCTTCAAGCGATCTTCCGCATCTATTGGTCCCATGGAGCAGGCGCAGTAGTGTCCGCTCAGTCACCTTGCTCAGTCACCGGGTCTAAAACGTCACGCTGTCATCACGGCTTGCTAACTGCGCCTCCCAGCCCTCGCTCCATCCGCGGTCTGGGTCTACAGACGTCTCTTTCCCAATGTAAGCCTATGGGAAAAAGGATTTTTGGGCCCAATGGCATCACATGACGGACATGGATGTTTAGGTTTAGGAATAAGCAACATGGTTTGGCTTAAAATTACTACATTTGTACAGTGAAAATGTGGCTTGACATTGTGAACATGGGACACATCAGCTGATTGTAAAGTGAAAGTGAAACATAACATGGATAAAAGCCTGGTGTTATCGGACCCATCCACCTCCCAGTCCACCAGCGCTAAAGGGTGCCTTGTGCGGCGGTATCGAACGCCGACAGCCATGACGAAGCATTGTCTGTGACACCCCCGGAATGAGAAGGGGCTGGTATCTTAGGCAAGCGGAAAGACGTGTGAGATGTGAAGACATGACTGGCCAGAGTCTGTCTTTTGCAGTCCAGCACTCACATCAACCTGAACGCAGTGTTACTATGGAGACCGTGTCCTATGGGGACCTTCACAGACAGATATACACGCACTGTCACCAGCACACAAACGCAACCCTGTTTTACATTGCAGCAGTAGCATTATGCCATCAAGCCTTCATCACAGCTTTATTCATATCTTCAAATGCAATGGCACAAAAACAAGGACAGAGAGACCAGTGACACCTGCTCAGAGTAGTACAGCTGTTTTACAATCAGTCCGGTGGAGACAAGGGAAAGGATCAAGGGATTTATACTCTTCTTGTTTTAGGAGTTTGTCATTGTCTCTCCCCACACAGTGTGTTTTGTCATCATTTGTCACACTCCACTTGGTGCGATAGTGGTAAGGTAAAACTTGATAAAACATGCTCATGAAGAACCATGAATAATTCAGGAAGCTTTTTTTATGTTCAGTTTTTAGTGTTTGTTTTTTGTGATCTGTGAGCATGTATTCTAGGAGATCTCTGAGCTTTATTTAGCTACCGCTCTGTTCTCTGCCCCTGTTGGGGATGAACACAAAAACCTGTCATCTTTGGCCATGACTCACAGCCTCATCTCATAACTGATAAATCACACACCTGGCTCATGTCAGGGACGCCATTTTAAGAACCCTCGAAAGAGATAAACAGTCTTACACAAGCATTGCATCACGAAAACTATACGGCAATGTCGGAGCAATAGTAATAGTTATTTAAGTTATTATTACTTCCCCTATTTTTCTTTTGATTTGGTGGACTGAAGACGTATATGAGTTAATCACAAACTCAGATTTTGATACAAGAGTGGCAAACCTTTACATGTAAATAATGAAATTAACAAATACATTCACTGAAGTGTTATTTTCTGATATTTATTTGCATTCCCTTTGCAATTACTTTAAAGTAAAATATCACTTCTGGGCTTTCATTTCTCTAGAAATAGATTGTATCATTACTAACTCAAGATGATACAAGATCTATCCATAAAGGATGCAGGTTATATATTAAGATGCACATACTTGATAGCCAAAGGAAGTTACTCTGCAGTATGATAAGCATGTTAAAAGCTCCTCTTCATGTCAGAAAATGTGTTATTTTCAACACTAGGCTGCCATGTTCTGTCTATTTTCCGAGTTTTGCATCATCCGTGAAACCCGTTGCTTTACACAAAGCTCTAAAGTGTGAGCATTTTGCTCACATTAACACAGTGAACATTAGAGGGGTGTGAATGTGAAAAATAATTTGCGAGCACCGATGCATGCGACTCTGGGTTCAAACACCTGGATTGGCAAAATATACAGATTTGCTGAACTCCCACGCGAACAAATCTGTTACTGAATCTTTTATCCCTGTCATCTCATCGCTAACAGCAGTGTACCAAACAGCAGCAGCTTCTCAATTTTAGCAGCTCTTTTCTTTTTCCCTACTGTCGACATTTGTGTTGTCATGTAATATTAATAGGTGACTTTTTTTTCCAACAAAACACATTGTGTGTTTAAAAAAAAGTTTTTCTGCTCAAAATTAGCATTCATCTGTCTGCTTGGATTCAAAAGTTTGGTTCAGCAGTATACTCGCACCCCCTCCACGTTGATGGTAGCACCTGCCAAAAGCAGATCACAGACTAACTGTTGCCCCAGTTTGCGCAAAAAAAAATAACGTCATACATCAATGAGATTTATTCCTTTGCAGCAGCAGTAAACGCAACACATGGACCTGCTGATAATAAGCTGTATTTAGAGCTTAACAAGATATTTAAGGTGTATTAACAACATTAACTGCTTTGAATGTCATGACTACGGGTATATACTGACAACCCCCCGCAGACACACACAACGGAGAGCCTCTTGTAGCAGAGCTGCTAGCCTAGCTGTAACACAGGTACCCACACTGTGACGCCCTCAAAGGAACATAAATGTGCTTCTAGTGACTGTCAAAACTCCACCAGGACTCCCTGTCTTTCCGGCAGAGAAACAGAGAGTCTGACAGTCACTTCTCATGGCTGGTTAGCTCTGACTTTCAGCTCTACGTCGCTATCCATGCTACACCGAACGGTGGTCAGTCTCCGACGTGACCCCCTGATCCCTAGCGTAACACACTACATAGCCACAGGGCCATCATTGCTCCTTCACTTCTCTGATGCATTTTTTAAATATGATGGGAGGAGGAAGGGCGCTAGAAAATGTGAGGGTGTAGTTTAGGGGTGGGCGATATGGCACAACGTGCATACGGCGCATAACAGTATATGTAATTTTATATCACGGTAATGGTATATATCTAGATACAGTAAATGTTTTGTAAATTAAATTAAGAAATGGTTTAAAAATCGTACCGTACTTCATCACATTTTATTATCTCCTTCTTTTTCTTGGAACTTCCACACAAAGAAACTGCCTCAAATGAGAAAAGACTTGAGTTCAAATTAAAATTCTTTCAAAACAGAAGCTTTAAGGTTTCTGAAAACAATTATTTCAAGTACGACAGGTTTTAAGGTGAACAGGTGCAAATAAACACCAGCCTGACTTCAGTCCATGCAATATAAAAATCACACAAATTGGTATTTTAGAGTGTACCATCTACAGAGCGAGCACAAAGGTGTGTTTATCGACTAGAAATGACTGAATGTTTGCAACAAGGTGCTAATGTATTCAGTCACCGAGAGCTAATTTCCAACACCCAAAAATCTCCTCATTTAAATTATACACATACAGCAGTTTGTGCTACAGCACCGTGTTCACATCTATTCTCATCCAGACTTATCGTACATTTGTTAAAGTGGTCTTTTTTTCTTTGTGCTGATTTCGCTTTGTTTAAACAAATGGTGTCTAGGACATCAGCAAAAAAAAAAATGTATTGAAATATAGGGATTTTAAATACATTGTGGTGTCAGCAAGCAATGTTCAAACATTAGCTTGTCCTCGTGATCTGGCTGCAGTCCCTGTTGATGAAGAATGACCTCTGCTGATGTTTGATTTGTCCAACTTTCATTAAATAGTGCTGGGTAGTGCACAATCTGACTTTTTTCTTTTTACAATGCAACAAACTAACTTTTCATTGTTTTTTTTTTTAACATCAGTATTCAAAAATCGAAGTTATATGGCCTTTGAAGCTGCTCATTCATTCATGCAAATCTTTTCTTGCTGGAGGAGAAGGATTAGAGGGGTGGATGAAGTATGACGGTGGGAGGTGGGGGCACTAGAGATGATGTCAGCTTTGTAACAAGAGCCTTTGGCCAAAGATCCCCCAGTGGAGTAAAGGAGGGATCAATCCAGGGGCCCTATTACCCTGCCGGCATAGGTAATGTCATGAGATGATCCCTACTAGCAGTCTCTGGATGAAAGCAAGAGCCTACAGAGGATCAGTGCGAGAGGAGAGGAGAGGAGAGGAGACGGGATAAGAGCAGAGGAGAGGAGGGGAGAGGAGACAAGAGGTGAGGAGACGGGATAAGAGCAGAGGAGAGGAGACAAGAGGTGAGGAGAGGGGAGGAGAGGAGAGGAGATGGGATAAGA
>CAKAOH010037735.1:167500-185000 GCA_916701665.1 Sebastiscus tertius | reverse complement strand
CTGACAGCTAACTGAGCTAACTAGCTTTCTCGTTTAAGCCATCAAACGTGACTTTATAATTGATACTCATTAGGTCAGGTGTTTCTAAGCAGCCTGCGGCTCTGGAGCCACATGAGGCTCTTCAGCTCCTCTCCAGTGGCTCCCTGTGGGTTTAGAAACATGGAAATGAATAACTGTTCTTTGTTTACATTTTCATTTTTATTTATCATTGTTGTAGGTCTAATGTACGACGGAGTATGTCCAGTATTAGGGCTTTTTCCTGTTAAGTTATGACTTTATTCTCATAATGTTATGACTTTATTCTCATATAGTTATGACTTTATTATCATAATGTTATGAGTTTATTCTCGTAATATTACGACTTTATTCTGTAAATCTCAGATGTTTTTTCCCTCAGTGTTGCCCTAATACTCCGTAGTACATTTGCACTTTGGCCCTCACTGCATTAGACTTAGGGTTAGGGTTATTTACATATATATACTATATACTTAGACTATAAACTGTGTTACCTTCATCACAATGATCAAATGTTTTGCGGCTCCAGACAGATTTATTTATTTATTTTTCTGCCTAAAATGTCTCTTTTGATAGTAAAGCTTGCTGACCCCTGCACTAGGGCACATAAAGCACTTATGTGTGATTTAATACTGCAAACATTTAGTTAGCAAGTTCACTTTTATTGTAGGAAGGATCCAGAGATCTTCTCCTGGGTGGGTGGTCTGTATCTAGCTGGCTAACTAGCTTAGCTACATGCCAGGTGGTAAAAGGTACACCGTTTTTTGGAGCCACTTCTTGCTTTCAATAACATCCGCCAGCCACTTCTCTGTGACCCGGCTCCTCCCGGGCGTGTGCACCAGCCGGTTGGACTCCACCACGAAGCGCACGTCCACGGGCAAGGTGTTGGGTTTCACTTTAGAGATGTCCATGACGAAGTAGACGCTGGCTGTGCCCTGGATGGGCTTCCTGGGGGTCGGGGTGCTGAAGCGGGCCTGGTAGTGGTAGAAGGTGTGATGCTCGTCCTCGGTGAGGTAGAGGAAGTCCAGACAGTGGATCCAGCGGGGATGCAGCTCCCATGTTTGGATATACTCTCTGATCTGCTTTATCCCCACTTCGACTGTAAAGTCTTTGCTAGCAACCCAGTTAATAGTCTTAATCTCACTGTCCGGAGGGGAGTCATCCACCTGCTCGTTGGTGTCAGTGTGGTGGCGTCTCTCCAGCAAAGATTGCACAAGATGAGCTGACTCTCCCCTGAAATACATTGTTAATGAATGTCTTCCAGCTTGTCTTTGTAACAATAATCAGCATACAGGTCCTCTGGGAGGTTTTAGCTTTTAGTTGTTAGCTTGAAAGCTTGTTGTCGTATCTGTTTTGTTGCTGAGACAGTTTCCATGGCTACCAGGAAGCGCGGGGTGGCAAATGGAGCCCTCTGTTGGCCCAATTCTTTTCCTATCATTTTCTGCCTAAATAACAGACATGAGTAAGTATGTGACAACTTTAAAAAAACAGCATCCAAGATAAGAAAACAGGTTACAGGTCGGGGTGTGTAGCCTGCAGAAAATACCACTGTGGAATAATTTAGAGATATATTAGAGGTAAGAAAAAGGTCAGATTACTAATCTTGTTGGTCACCATCAAACTAGCTAAAAAAAAAAAAAAACAGTGACAGAAAGATGAGTGGTGACAACAGGGTAAGGCTAAGAAGGCCGGAGCTGACACCACTTCCAGTGTTTTGGCTCTTTTTCCGCTTTGCAAATATTTAGATGAGTAAATAAGATAAGATAAGATGAACCTTTATTAATCCCCGGAGGGAAATTCAGGCGTCAAAGCAGCAACATCCGCAAACAGAGTGAATCACAGGAGAGGTAAAGGTATACAAAAATGATAAAAACAATAAATAGAGATATAAAAGATACAGAGTCAATAGGTGAACATAGTGTGTACAGTCCGTCAATAAATAAATGTGGTATGTACAATAAATAAATGTAATATGTACATATGTGCAGTCTATACAGTGGTATATAGGATGTATAGTGTAAAGTAAGCTTAAAGTGCGCCAGTGGTTAGAGTCCAAGATGGTTGCAGATAGTGCATGTTTAAAGGCAGATAGTGCATGTTTAAAGTTCTTAAAGTCCTCATAGTTCTCATATGGGGGTCAGCCTTGGTTGTGGAGCCTGATGGCTACCAACATGAAGGACTGACCCAGGCGCTTTGTGTTGTGCCGAGGGGAGATGAGTCTGTGGCTGAAGGTGCTCCTCATCTTGACTAGCTCATCGTGGAAGGGGTGGGAGGGGTTCTCCAGGATAACATCCAGCAGTGTAATACGCTTGCTCCTCTGAAAAAGGTGTTTTGTTTTTTTAAATAATTTTCTTTTCATTCTTTTTTTTTCTTTCAGAAACATCAGAACAAGCAGCAACATTGCTAGTTCCCTCTAAAAATGGATTTTCTTCCAAAACCTGCTGGTGGCAGATAAGTCTGCCAGAATGCGGCATCATTTTACACGGACGTCATCCAGTCGCCTGATTGACAACAAGTTCTCCACTGCTGTTCCGAGTGAGCCAGCAAACGCATGTCGCGAATCAGGAGCACACTCGACAGTGTCACCAAGGCAGTAGGCAGCACAGACCTCATCTCCAAGTTCTCCCGCCTCAAGCCTGGCAGCGCCGCGGTCGACAGCACCCATGCGGAAAAAGTTCCGGTCAAAGCCGAGACCTTAACCTCGAACAACGCAGATATGGCCTCGTCGCCTGAAAACAGCATGAAAGAAGAAGAAGAAGGTGAGAGGAACACGGTGAAGGAGGAAGAGTCAGACAAGCCGCGGCAGCAAGTTACAGAAAATCCTTTTGTTGCCACAAAGAAGTCCACACCCAGTTTAGCTTCAGCAGCAAATGCATCTGCATCGAGCTCTTCCTCGACTGTGGCAAAACAAACCATGCAGCTGTTTCACCCAGCGGCTCTGTCCACCAACATGGATGACACCTACAAAACTCTTGCTCAGCACATCAATAGCTACTTTGGCACCAGCACACAAGTGGAAGGAGGAGACGACAGGCCACCGCAGCAGCACAGAGAAGGGGATGATCCTGTGTCCGAGCCCACTCTCAGCGCCGTTGCTCGGACAACTAGGGACCACATTCCTATTTTGTCTCCAGCGGCAGAGGCTAAAAGTATTGAAGCACACACTACCTCTCCTCCCCCTCCCTCTAAATCTCCGTCTCCATCTCCACCAGAAGAGCTCAGTCCTCCAGCAGGGACGCCCTCCTCTGACATCCCTGCTACTGAAAGTGCAGCTCAGTCCGTCCCCGTGCCTGCTACCTCCCCTAAAAAAGGCTTCACCCACTATCTTTCCTACCCTCGGCCCAGCGTCCAGGCGTTTGTCGGCAACTACATCGCACCCCTGGTCCCCAAATTCAGAGGTGATTCCAAAAGTGTTGCAGCTAAAAAAGACACGTCTTCAGCAGTCGCTGTGGAAGAACCCACTGTGGACAAGGAAGGAGAGAAGACAGACAGCGAAGAGGAGAAAGCGGATAAAGTGAAACAACAGCTGTTGACTCAAAGAGAGAAGGTAAGACACTCAGTATGGCTCTAATGAAAGTTGAATGCAAGGGGCCAAAAATCTAAATGGCAAACAATCATTTCTGTGATTTCACTTGGTATTGCTAGGACATTTTTAAAATAAAATCAGTTTGAGGCCTTATATTTAACAGATGGTCCTAATGTTTTGTACATGGTGTGCATTTGTCATGCAGATAATAGCCAGGGTGAGTGTAGATAACAGGACCAGAACCCTTGCGAAAGGCCTGCAGAGAGTCACTGACATCAAGGTCCTCACCAGTCGAGTGGAGGAGCTCAGCTATCACCTCCTGGAGTTCCCCGAGACGCGAGGTGTAGCTATCAAGGTTAGTGTGGATCACTGTCAGAATTTCTTTTTAACAAAACCCTGCAGCTCAGTTTGATGTCAGATGTGTTGCACAGTGCTCAAATGTTTTTGGAAATTGAAAATTCCGTATGTTTGTGACCTTCAGGAGAGTGTGCTGCCCTGCCTGCTGCGATTGCGCCAGGCCAGAGACCTCCCTCTTCAGGCTTCTGTGAGAGAAGCACTGGCCCTTGTTGGCTACACCGAACCAGTCAAAGGCAGAGGAATTCGGGTCCTGGCCATAGACGGAGGTGGAACAAGGTAAAGCGAAGGGAAAATGTGAAAGTAAAAAAGAAAGTATCTATGTCATTTTCATAAAAAAAAAAAAACTCCTTTAAGGTGCTAAATTTGATATCCAGAGCATTAATATAGCAGCAAACAACTATTTTCTATGTAAAGATATAATGTTAGTGTGGTAATATCTCCCTGTGTGTTGTAATCTGAGCTTCTTCTTGCTTTGTTGACAAAGCTGGGCTGGCTGTGCGTGCTTTTAGTGCACATTTATGCATGTAAGCATGCCCCACTGACTAGCTCACGCCCGCCGCTCTGCATAGCTTTCACACGGCGGTTCCACATGATAACGCCGTCCCGACCGACGGCGTCGTTGCAGAAGCGTAGCACCCAGCCTCCAGTTCCCCCTCAAGTAAACAACGTTATCCCTGTCAGCACTTTCGCCGTTCAGTGCTAAGCGTTAGCTGTGAACCACAGCTCGTCGTCGCCATGCTGATAGCCATTGAGAGGCAATAAAAATGCTCCCAATCTCGTATTTAGCACCTTTAAAATCTATTCCATATAAATATTCCATGTCTAGGTTTGTAAACATTGTGCCTTTGTTACAGGGGACTGCTGGCCCTGCAGACTCTCCATAAACTGCAGAACCTGACTGGCAAACGAGTCCACCAGCTGTTCGACTACATCTGTGGAGTCAGCACAGGTATGTAGTCATCACTGTTTAGTGTTTGTATATCACTCTTTTTTATTTATTCATTTTTTATTCTATCTTTATTTTACCAGGATATTCCCATTTAGATTGTCTTATTCAAGGGAGTCCTGGCCATGAAAAGTTTCACAGAAAAACACAACAACAGACTTAAAACAAACCGCAAATTGCATCAACCAATGAATTAGCAGTGTTGTTCAGTAACAGGACATGTACATTCAGTGGTCAAATAGTCCTTAATCCTGTTTTAAAATCTTCCAAGCTAATAAAATGACTCTATAGCTCACACCAAGATGAGCACTTTCACCAAAGACAGTGTGGGTTCGTGGAATGATGTACATAATTTGTCCGTATGACCAAAGGTTGCAGCTACTGATCGTTTTAGGAGTCAGTAGAGAACATGCATAAGAAGGCAGTTTGTGTATTATGACCGTATAAAGAAAAATGTACTCTCCAATCTACGGTTGTATTCTCGAACACTAACCCCACAAGGGAATGTATGTAATCTCCCGATACTCCTCCCTTGCTCACTGGCACATCACACTTGTTCCTCTCGTCTTTCTTTAGGTGCGATTTTGGCGTTCATGCTGGGAATATTTCAGATCCCCTTAGAGGAGTGCGAGGAGATGTACAGGAAGCTGGGCTCGGATGTCTTCAAACAGAATGTCATCGTTGGAACCGTAAAGATGGGCTGGAGCCACGCTTTCTATGACAGCGAAATATGGGAAAACATCCTGAAGTTAGTCTGCAGGACTCTTTCATCCCCCCCTCCCCCGTCTTTCCATTCCTTTACAATTCTCTTTCATCCTTGATTTCAAAGACACTGGGGTAGTCTATATTTAGTTGCCTGTATCTTTAATCTGTTTTTGTATTTACTTTAGGGAACGGATGGGTGAGGGGCGTATGATTGAAAGTGCCAGGGACCCCCACTGCCCCAAAGTAAGCCACATGTCTTTTCAGCTCTACACTGTTTAATGTGTGCATGGGTTCATTTTATTCGAGGAAGTTCATACAAAAAGACACTCACATGCAAATTAGATCTTTAAAAAAATAATTAAAACATTTTTAAATAGTTTTATTTTTTATTTTTTTGTACAGCAAAACACCAGCTTGTTGAAGTGTTGTAAAAATGTAGAAGACCTGGCATGTTCCTCTCTGAATATGCCCTCTGTGTGTCCACCAGGTGTCAGCAGTGAGCACCATTGTGAACAGGGGTTTACCTCTGAAGGCCTACGCGTTCAGGAACTACAGACTCATGCCAGGAGTGAGATCCCACTACCTCGGAGACTGCAACCACAAAATGTGGCAGGCTATCAGGGCCTCGTCTGCCGCCCCGGGCTACTTCCAGGAATTTGTCCTGGGAAAAGACCTCCATCAGGTACGACACAGAACTGAGAGAACTGGGAGATACCTTTGCCAAATTTAGCTCAGTTGAGTTTAGTCATCTGAATTTAAATATTGAAGTTTGATAAAGGAGGGGTTGATAATAACACAGGCTGCAGAATAGATGATAGCATTAGTTGTTGCCAGATGTAATTTTGTCCAAAAATGCAGCAACGTGATCAATAATGTTCTGACATTGTCCTTGGAGATGATTTTTTTTTTTTTCATTGGCATCAGCATTAGCAGTGGTGCAGATCGCCATAGCGATCAAAGAAGTCACATTTCTCTGAGAGCCCAAGTTTATTGTGAGAGGGTAATTTCCTTGAAATCTTAGCAATTAATAAACTTCCACTGTGGCACTGCATTGCCTCGTGCCAAGGACAGAAGCACTGAGCATTACACTGCTGTGTGTGTGTGTGTGTGTGTGTGTGTGTGTGTGTGTGTGTGTGTGTGTGTGTGTGTGTGTGTGTGTGTGTGTGTGTGTGTGTGTGTGTGTGTGTGTGTGTGTGTGTGTGTGTGTGTGTGTGTGTGTGTGTGTGTGTGTGTACACACACACATCAAGGGTATGCGTGTAGATTTGTTTCACTTTTCCAAACCCATAACCTTGAAGGCATCCTCTCCCCTGGCTGTCAAGAGTCTCAGAGAAAGTGAACAGAATGAGAGGGAAGTAGAGAGAGAGTCCTTGGACCCACCCTGTGCCCCCTAAACATCAAAGGCCTCGTCGTCACATGACTTAGCCTGCCTTCCTGCAGAGAAATGTTCTCCTGTGTGTCAAACCAACACTGTCTAAAAGCATGTTTCAGGTGGCCCAAAATGGAAAAAATACTTATAATATAATAATAATAATCATAATTGATGTGTTTTGAATGCAGTGGTGTCTCACTACAAGCCTATGTTTGTCCCTTAAACAGTGTCCTGCTGAAGTATGTTTGAGGAAGACGATACATTGCGACAGGAATGAGTCCTAAAACCTGGAAATGAGTTAGCATTTTACCTCCGGTTCCCTCGTCTCCAAGTCAATGGATTTTTTTCGAATGGCTTTTTAGTTAGATGCTTGAAATAAGGTCTGTGGTTAACATTTAAGAGATTTTAACATTTGGCTCTACGATATAAAATATTTCAGTAAATATCCCCCTTGTGAATTTTGAAGCTTTTATATGTCTTAAAAAAGGCGGTTGCTAACAAGTGGCTAAATGAGACTACAAAACTCGCACTCATGCGACTGTGGTGTAGTTTGTTTATAGCTCAACGTTAGCTTTTTACTTCTGGCGATTGTATTCACACTTCAAAAATCATAAAAATGGTGTCCAGGTTGGCCTAAAAATATACGTCATCCCTTCACCGCTCTATACTGCTACTCCTGACTTCCTATTAAATCAAATGTCTAAGTGACACACTCTGTAGCTGGATAAATGGTCCCATAATGTTTTGGACCAATGTTAAATATCCGCAGTCACTATGAGGTGATCTTTCAACCTGATACGAGGCCGCACAGTGTTGTGATAAAATGCCATTGCATTTGTTTTTCCCTTCAATGAGCTTCACATCACTCCTTTGCGTTCTCACACTGACTAATGACATAGTGCATTAGGTAATGGATGCTAGCTCGTTTTTCTTTTTTAAAGGTTCAAATATGGCAGATTATATAGGTTAAGTAGGAGGTCATTGAATGAAAAGCAGGCTGTTGAGGCATCTGATAAATGACTACAGTGTTTGTAGCATTAATGTATTTTGCTTTCTGCCACTATGATCTTTTATAATGCGTGGGTCCATAGCACAGAGCACCTTTTTATTTTATGATTATTAGGCCAGATATCTTTGGATGATCTTTATGGGCAGCAATTATGCTCAAGGCTTAGCTTCATTTTGATAACCTACTTAGGCTAAATTAGCCTTGTCCCTGCTTCTGACAAGTATTTCTCTCCCCTGCCATTTCCTAATGCGAGAGTCCTGGTAGACAGCCCTTTACAGTGTTTAGTCAGTAATGGATCCTAATCTCCAATAGCACTCTGCATGTTTACAGACCCAAGCCTTGAGTCTCCTCTGCATTTAGAATGAAAACACATGGTTTATTAGTAATTTGCCTGAGCCCAAACTACTAATTTAGCAAATTAACAAATGTAACAGCAACCTCTAACCCCGAAAACTTGTGTGATGTTTGCTACTAATGTATCAACAAGACAGAAATCTGATCATATTCGATATTGGCAAGCTAAATAGCAATTTGATATTATCTGAGCAGTCTCCAGCTAAAAGGATTATTCCATAAGAGCAAGATAGCATGAGATGGAGCCATTAGTTTTGAAATTAACTGTTGTTATTCCATGAACTGAGGATCTCTACTGCATATAATAATGTGATGTTGATTTATATACAGTATATGGTTCAGATAGGACTTCCATCTCTAATGCAAGTTATGTTTTATTTCCATTTGCATTAGGGCTGGGTAATATGACGATATCCATCGTCAAAACAATATAAACATGTCTATTGTTTATATTTTTCTATATCATTTCTATTGCTAGGCCTGTATTTATTTATTTTTTCTGTATAATTTGATCTAGAATTGTTATGTTCATTTTGCACTCAAGTTCTTAAAGTGAGAAAATACTGATATAAATATAAATATAAAATATAAATCATTATCCAGATATGAAATTACCTTTTGACCATATTGCCCAGCCCTAATTTGCACGTATAATATTCTTTTGTGTGATCTGTTTGCACATTTCTGTCCCCGTTCACATGTCTGCGGAAAGGGTCTGTTTGGAGTTGTTTCCCATGGACTGGGATGGAAAGATGGAAAGTGAATGAGTTGTGTGTGTGTTATTCTCCACATTCCTCTTGGAGCTGCATAGTGTTCCATCGACAGTTTGAGCTACCATTGCCACCCACCGGTCTCACTACTACTCTAGTTTTCAGCACTAGAAGCGGTATTTCTCAGGAGAAATAAATATATATACACATAAGCGGAGTGGAGAGACTCTCTCAGAGTCAATGGAGAGGTCAAATTTAACTATTTCTCCCTGAGCTGCAGTTCTTTATCATGGCAAACTATTATTATTATTATTAGGCCACAGCAGTCATTTGCTTGTGTGAGGAGGGTTTATGTGTTGTGATTGGATGCAGGCTGGATGCCATTCAGTTAGGTGAGACCTCCAGGGTGAGAGGTTGAGGGTCAGAGCTGAGGAGCAGCTGTGTAATTAACCTGCTGTCTCCAGAGTGCCAACTGTGTTCCACTGTTTCAATAGCTTACACCTGAGGGTAAACAGCTTCATAATTAGGCTAGGAATGATATGTATTAGGCAGTATTGTTCCATAATAATAATACAAGGACAGCAGAGTGGACCATGACCAAGATATGAAGCCTATTTAGGTATTTCTCTCATGCTTCTTGGGGTATTTGTCGGCCCCCATGTTTATTGGGTCTGCCTCTGTGTGTGGTTGTTTGTTTTATCCCAAAAGAAAGAGCGGATTTAAGCTTTTTTGGATACTTTTCTACTGCCCACCCCTTGTAGAGGCGTCGAACTGACCTCTACCCCGGCTCTGCTGGGGAGGGTCGGACCTCTGGTGTGCCACACTCTCCATCTCTATTAATCCGAGCCAAAAGCCCTTCAGTGGTTGGACGTGGCCCAAAACTGGACTCGGGGAAAGACTGAGAATGAGAGTGTTTAGCACTAAATCGGTCCAGGCAACCATTCAGCTTGATTGTCCTCTTTCTGTCATTGTTGGCACCATTTAGATCAGCGACTCGTTCATGAATCCAGTAACATTATTTAGAGATAAAAACACGGAATTAGCTTCTAAATGAAGTCAGTCAAGATTTGACTGTATCAACAAAGCTAAATTCAGAGTAATGCAGCAATTAGACTCTTTATTTAGCTGAATTCCCTGACCAAATTACTCAAATAAATTGACTTATTTTTGCTGCTGATAGCTGCTAAAAAAGACAGCGTTTCCTACTTGTTTACTTCTGAATAAAGAGGGCTGTTTGCCAGCTCAGCACATCTCTGGCCAGGGAGCTTCTTTTCCTCCGGCCCCAAAGCTGTGCCGCTCTGGGACAGCCTGTCCACTTCACCTCATTTGTCCCCTACAGGCTGTCACAACAAATATATTAAAACTGGAGGCACATTCTATACATACAAAGTGTCTTATATGTGCATTCACCTTGTGCTTAGTAAGCATATTTGACTGATGCAACGCTGAAGGTGACTTTACAGTTTTGGAATCCATCTGCTGTTCCTCACTTGCACTGGAAATAAGACATGATACATGCTACAATTGGCTTACTTTGGGGTAATTGGCAGTCTTCCTTCATTTCATTGGTGGTTCTCCTTCCCTTTATCATGTCCCTTCTCATCTTTCTACTCCTTTAGGATGGAGGACTCCTAATCAACAACCCCACTGCGTTGGCCATCCATGAGTGTAAGTGTCTGTGGCCCAACACACCTCTGCAGTGTGTGTTGTCTCTGGGCACCGGACGACACGAAACGGTGGGCCAGAACAGCACGAACTACACGAGCCTCAAGACAAAGCTCAGCCACGTCATCAGCAGCGCCACCGACACCGAGGGTAAGTCCACACAAAATGTGCGCTCGCGTGTGTTTGACGTCCCACACACATTTATTTATAAAGCACAGATTAGAGGCGTTGCGGTCACAGGCAGTGTGATGTTCAGTCTCTTGAAATATAAACCAAAAGAGGAACTGCCTCTTTGCTAACTAAAGGCTCCCCCCTCACTTCCATCCTTACTTCAGAGGTGCACACCATGCTGGACGCACTCCTGCCCCCCGATACGTACTTCCGCTTCAACCCCTACATGAGCGAGGACATCCCACTGAACGAGAGCCGTGTGGAGAAGCTGAACTTCCTGAAGGGCGAGGGGGAGCGCTACCTAGAGCGCAACGAGGCCAAGCTGAGGAAGGCGGCCAGCGTGCTGGGCCAGGAGAAGAGCACCATCCAGAGGCTCGCTGAGTGGGCCAAGCTCAAGGCCGACATGTACGAGGGTCTCCCCTTCGCCTCCAAGCTGTAGTTATCGGCTTGGCAACAGTGTGACGGCGAGTGAGTTTTTAAGGTAAGAAGACGTGGAGTGTAAAAACTCTCAAGACGTGATAGATTAGGGGGCAAGCTGGACACATACTAAATAATTTGTTTACTTGGTTTGATCATCATCTACCTAACACTAAAAGGACTGTTTGAGAAATTTATAACTATGATTATTCATTAAAAAAAGACAATACTATACTGTAAATAATGCTGTGAAATTACAAATTGTTCTGTGTTGGGACAGAATGTGTCTGACGGAGACAGAATAATGATGAAGTCATTCACTTGAATGATCAGAGAAATGGAAATGTATGTTCATAAAAGCATGAATTTTAAGCTGGTTAAAAGTTTTGGTTGACTGAACGCACAAAGACGGTAATGTGACACTAACCATTTTATGAAGAATAATGGTAATATAATAACTAGCTATTATGTAAAAAAAAAAGACTGATCATGTCCATTTGCATTTCCAGTAACTTGAATATTGTACATCAAGATGTAATTAATACATGGTTGCACAGTGAGTACATAAACATGACTGCCTATTTCTGACACTGTACAGAAGAAAGACCTCATGCACTTTGTAAAATAGAGTTCTTAACCAAGAAAATGTAAATAATACTTGAAGTAATTATGAATTATTTGAGCTCTCTTGTTAGACTATAAGAATACGACGAAAGAAACAATGCTGATTTCTTAATTTCGCGGTGCCGTAGTGACACATACAGACACGGAACTCTGTTCCGATACTAATGATATAAAGTATCAGAATGCAGATTACTGTTTTCCTCATGGTGCAAAGCATGTTGTCCTTTACAGCCCATTATTCAGTTGCCTTTAACCTTGCTCAAGCCTGAATTCCTCAGCCCTCAATGTCGTTGTTGCACACTTTATACATTTGACAATTTTTACATTGTGAGAATCCTAAATGCCCCGATTCCTCCCTACTTTATTGATGGTGAAATGCAAAAAAGAAAATGTCATGAAAAATAAAACTTGGGTTTTCAAATTCTGTTTTGCTTTTGACCTCTGACCTCTGTATGATTTGTTTTAAATTCTATTTATAAATTTAGTGGGTTGGGAATATATGCCACAGTATGTATGTTATTAGTATATCATGTTATTTTACCTAGTGCCACACACGTAACACAAACGCATCACTAAGAGCCCCACACAATAGAGTTGTCACAAAGGAATGTGAAGTGTCTTCCTATGATGAATTGCCTTTTTTTCTCCCGATCGCTCACATCGATTTTCTGCTTTATTGTTTTGATCCCATTGAAGATCCACTTAAATTCCATAGCGTCATTCCTCCCAGTCACACTGTTGTTACCCCAATCAACGTGAACAATGCGCCACGAGGAGGCATACCTACAAATCTTCGCAACAATGACAGATGTCAGAAAGATATAGAATGATATGTCTTGACTGATCCCTCACTTTTGGTTTCAAACTGTCAAAGTTCTAACTGGCTTTACTGATAGATTGATAGGCCTTTTTTTTCAATGCCAGCTTGAGCTTCACCCAAACGTCCAGGTCTGATTTATGGCTGTGTTGCCTACACTTGGCCTTGCTCTAGAAGGGTCTTTTCAGTGGGTAAACACTGATAGATCCTACAAGAGTATTAGGTTGAAAGCTGGCAACATGGCAAAAAATGTGTGAAAATGTGTTTCTGAGACGAGTGGGTGCCTGGAAGTCTAAGTTTACTGTTACTAAGGACTTCCTGGGGGCTGATGGGATGTTGGATTATTATACATTTTAGTTTAGGTGCATGGAGGCACCAGTGTTGTAATGCAAAGCAGGTGCTCCAGAGTAGAAATGAATCTCTGAAATTGACTCGTTGGAACCACAGATGTCTATACGTACATTAGATACCGAATTAGCCGCTTCAGCCTGTTGCTGTGATGCATCAGCGTCGCCGCCATATTGGGGAGGTCAGGACTGGCTATTAAAGACATACAAGTGTACGGGGGAGCTGCCGTTTTTCTGGATAAAAAGCACTACAACGTTTATATTTCTCAACCGATTTCAATGAGTCGTTTTTATGTTCAAAGGATTTATGATCTACGAGGAGTCAGAAAAGAAAGTTTTGTCCCCAGTTAGTTAAAATATCGATACTAGGCTATAATCACTGCTAGACGCGAGTGTGCATCAACATTAGCTAAGCTTAATGTTACATGAACTGAATCACTTACGTGGTGGAAAATAATTAATTTTGCTGAGTTAATGTTGCTGTTCCAAAACACAAGACATGACATCAGCTTTATTGTTTTGCGAAATTAGATGCATATTGTAATTTTCAAGTATTAAACACATTATTATGTTAGATATGAAGATCTATAAGTTAACATTAGCTTGGTCGAGGATTAGCTAACAATAACAAACACTAGCTAGCTGTTATCTGATGAGCTACGGAAGAAAATGTTTTTTAAAGATGTAACTTAAACTTTGATGTTGATGATGTCAAAACTTCTTAAAGGAAAAAGTGTGTTATGAGAGTACAACTTTATAATACCATATAAACAGGCAGACTGGCCGGTGATGTTACTGAACCGTTTTCACCGGGGGAAAAAAACATTTTGTAGGGGGAATCTAATCTAAGTAGATTATAAACGCTTGAATTTAAAAACAATTCATTGAAATTGGTTGAGAAATGTAAACGTTGTAGTGCTTTTTATCCAGAAAAACGGCAGCTCCCCTGTTCACATGTATGTGTTTGGCCAGGCCTGACCTCCCCAAGATGGCGGTGATGTTGACGTACGATCCAAAGGCCAATGAGGCATCTTCGTATATATATCTATGGTTGGACACACTATTCTTTAAAAGGGTCATTTCACCCAAATCACAAAACATACATATTTAGCAGATAGTTTCAGTCTATTCTTCGGTTTTCCCTGAAAAAATTGAGGTGAAATGCATTTTTCAATGCATAATCAAAGAGTAGCACAAACGCATTTCCCTTCACCTCCGTTGTTTTGTGTTGGCATAAGAAGGCGGATACTTCTAAAGTGAATACTTCAAAAACATGGGCATGTAGAGCTGAAACTATCTGAATGACTGGATACCACATGGAGGAAGTAATTTGAGTGAACAGACTCTTTTTAAAGATAAAGAAAGTACAAAATCGTTGTGGTGAAATTCCTCTGTCAAACTCAGCACTAAGTATTATTTAAGTCTCCTCTACAGCTGTGTGGAGACTGAGTGTCTTCGACAAGCACAGTCAAGACAGACAAATGAGGTGAACATGAGATTAACACTCTCTGGCGATGTTCATCCCGTTGGCAATTTCCTTTAGAGTGAAAGGCCAAAGTGCCAAGGTAAAGTGATGTCTGCCAGGCTGTGTTTACATGAAGGAGTGGGAAATATATATATAGTTCATACCACAGCACTATTAGTTGCTTGTTGTGGCAGGAGCTGTCCGTCTCTCCTCCTCCTCAAGCAGAATTGGATCGTCTGGCCTTACGGTGTTCCCTAGCAACCGTTTATAGCTCCCCTTCTGGTTTACAATCTTCCCAATGTATGTGCGCCCACGCTTGCCTAAAATTGTCCCTGATCTGGCAGAAATGTGTTACGCAATCGACCTCTTTTATTTCACATTTAAGTTCGCCATCAACATTTTCTCCTCTTGTTTTTTAAAACTCCTTCGGTTTGCTCGCACACACTGTTTATTAGCTTAACGTCTGCCAGGATGTGCCATCTTCCTATACAAACAGCAGCGCAGCGTGCGAGAAGAAGTTTGTACAAGTCATCTAAGCTTGTTTTTGTCACGGCTCTGCTTTGTTTTTAAATGCACGGCAGCGTCAGAACCTCACCTCACCTTATGTGACTGGAGTCATCGCTAAACAGGTGATCATAAAGGTCAAAATAAGGATATAGTAGCTCCAATGATGCAAGTAAATCCTTAAGGGGGTTAGAAGTGTGTGTGTGTGTGTGTGTGTGTGAAGCCTACGCAGGATTCATGCATAACATCCGTCACCACAGAGGACAAAATCACCTAAAAGGGCTTGAGGAAAAGTCACATTTTTGTCCCCGTCTTCTTACCTGGGTCATCTCAGGATATGTAGCTCTCTTACCAAGTTAGGAAAGCTGTTAGCAGTGTGGAAGCTGGTATCTGTCAAAGAGACATTGTCGTACCATAATACATCCTGGCCTGTACTAACTGGTTTTAAAGTGCACATTGCCCCAGAGAGGGTTTGGCATGGATCCTAAATATGTAAAGTGTTTTACCTCAAACAGTATCACTTCAGCTCATCATTTGTTTTTATAGAGTATGATGGACTTATTTAAACAGAGAGGCAGTAGACAGTTTCAGAAATGCAAATAATAAAGCAACTCTGGAAAATATTTCACACTCCACAGCGGTATGTCTGTAATGTCACGCTGTAAAAAAAAAAAAAAAAAAAAGCCCACATCTGTCAGTCGTCACGTCTCCTCATTGACAAGAAACGGCAGAACCGTTTACACAGTGGTGTGGCTCTCCGCAGATCTCTGCCAGCGGGTTAGTGCAGCAACGCACTTGCACACACGTCTTATTTGTCCAACAGCTCCGCATGAATGTCAAACAACACGGTCCGTTCCAACCGTTTGCAACATCGGCACAGTGTCAACGCAAATCTTCTAGGTCAACATTAAAGTTTTCTAAGTCACACCCACGGAGAACAATTAAATCATTGAGCTGGTGCATATGAGTTTGTTTGGAAGGTTTCTGGAAGTCTTACGCACACGTACAGACACAATTTTTTAGCTCATTATGTTTAGTGAGAAGAGCTCCGTTGCTAAACCTCCCCTTTGTCTTGGTACCAGCCTTCCCCGAGGACTTGTCACCATTACTAGTAGCAACGGTACACCACTCAGTCGTGAATGCAAATGCCCCTCGGCCTGGATGAGTGTTATACGCATTTATCATGTAAGGGAACTGTACATGTAAACCCCCCCCCCCGCCCCCCCCCCACACTGTGCTGATGAGCTGAGCATGCCTTAAGGTGAGCTATATGTGGCAGTATAAAAAAACAGCTCACAGGTTTTTCATTAAAAATAATGATGAAAAGATGCCGCTCAAATAGAGGTCAAGTATATTCTTTTTACCACTCATTTGACTGGTAGACAAAGAGAGTGAGAGAGTGGACATTACTGGTGTTGATGACAGTGTCTTGATGTGTGTGAGACATGCTTGGTCTGTCCCACATTGGAATTGAGTGATGTGTGAGGGGGAGAGGTGTGTGTTCACACACTGCTGCCATGTGAGTTCTGCAGCTCAAAATGGGATGCGGATTGGTGGACTGGTAATGATAATGATAATGTGCAGCGGGGTGTTTGACACCAGACACCACCATGTCTGTGTCTGCATGAGAAACACCTGTGTCTTGTATCTGACATGGGAAACATCCAGAACCAGCACCTTATATCCATTTTATCCACATTAAAGAGGACCTATTATGCTTTTGTTCTTTTTCCCTTTCCATTAGTGTGTTCTATAGTTTTCTGTGCATGTAAAAAGTCTGCAAAGTTACAAAGTCCAAGCCAAAGGGAGTTACTCCCTTGAAACCACACCATTTATAGATGTCGCCAAATCCTACACACTGTCCCTTTAAAGTACTACATTTGTTATACTATATTGCACACTCATCTGAATTAAGTATTTCCCACAAGTATAATAGTCCATCAAGATACCAGAAGAGCCAGTGGTTAAATTGCTAAATTATAACATTTTAAAATCTGGCAATCCAATTATAAATATTAAGTGTAAAATGATCCTTGCAAATTAGAACAAAAAACCCTCAGGAGTAAAAACCTGTTAAAACACATGTTATATAAGAAGATAGGTCTACTACAATAACAAACACAGACATACAAGGCTACATGTGACTTTATTTCAGGAATATAGAGAGCTTTCATTAGATACAGAAATAGAACTCTGCAGGGTTATTGTTTATTTCACACATATCAGTCTGCAGGTTCCCCTTGCTGCCGCTCATTAAAACGGGGTCGCTGTAGTTGCCATTTTTTTCTTTTCTCTTTCTGCACCGGATTGGCACCGATTGACAGAGAGTGAAGGGGAAGGAAAGAGGTCTCACTCTGATATATTCTCCATCTACCAAAACAACGTATTAAATGCAGTCTTGCATGTTTTTTATATATATATATATATATATATATATATATATATATATGTGTGTGTATATATATATATGTGTGTGTATATATATATGTGTGTGTGT
>CAKAOH010037735.1:0-165000 GCA_916701665.1 Sebastiscus tertius | reverse complement strand
CAAACCAATCTACGAGTAGGAAGGTTCATAGTGATGGCAGTAAGAATCCCACTATCTTTGACTATGTGGAAGTGAAAGTGTGAGTTATTTCATGCAGTGTTAATAGTTGCAGTCAGCATCTGCTGTTGTTGTAACACCATGTGATACAATATGACATGTTTACTTCGACCCTCAACCATATACTTCATGCATATAGGTCCCTATGTATTATTAAGCTCATCTTTTATAGGTAAAGCTTTCTGGGCTATATAGGAAGAGCTGAGACAAGAGAGGAGTCATATACTCTCACTGATTTCTATGTTTTACTCTCTAAAAAAGATTCAACCTTTGCGTGAGGCTCTCTGCAGTTATGACCTTTTTTATTTGTGAATCGTGATGTGACATTAACAGAAAATGAAGCTAGATATGGACACTAATAGGCCTTTTTTCACAGAAGACATTGTGATATAATGTCACAGAGGGAATAGCACCGGTGTAAACAATCACATTAAATGATGGCCATGAATAGAGCGGAGCCATCATTCATGTTATTTCCCACTATAACCAGTCAAAATGTCTGCTGTGGATGTTGTCCCATACCTCAAATTAATCTAGTACATCTTATTTTGAAAATGATATACATTGCTGCGGCATGTTATGGCATGGCAGGTATTTTGTGTGTTGGCACCACAACCGGCGTTGGCGAGCTTTTTCTCCCACCGCCAAGACACATCACTAGACATGACCTCCGTCTCCTGTGACAACTCCCCAGACTTGCCGGTGCAGAGCCAGCACTGAGCCATTACTCACGGCAGATGCAGTGTCATCGTCACTCTCCTGCTCTCCCAGTTATCCACGGCCCATTAGACAGCAGTCAGGTGACGGAGCTTATGGCGGGCTCTCATTCTCATTCCAGCGCCTTAAGTGATGACACTATTTTCAGACACGGGAGATGCATAATATTGGCTTTCAGGGCTGTTTGGGGGATTACAGAGTGGAGGTCATGACTTCCTTTTGTTTCACTCAGGTGAGAGTAAAAAGGCAGATTTTTCAAACCAGAAAAAAAAATACAAAACTCTGTACATCCATTTATAGAAAAAACTATATTCATTCATTTGATAAGATTCATTATCTTTAAAGATGACATTTTGATTGAGTCATTTCTCAAAAAGGTCTAAAAATAATTGCTATAACAACATGGAAGGAAGCCTCATGTGCAGCCTATATTATATTGTGATTCTGATACATTAGTATATTATTATCAATTATTTTGCTCATTATTTTCTTGATTAATCATTAATTAATGGTTTGGTCCGTAAAATTTCAGAAAAAAAGGTGAAAACTGCTTGTTATGATTTTAGAGCCGCAACGATTAATCGATTAGTCCCCAACTATTAAATTAATCACCAACTATTTTGATGATTGATTAATCATTTTGTGTCATTTTGTAAGAGTTAAGAGTTGTGGACAAAACAAGACATTTGAGGATGTCATCTTGGACTTTGGGAAACACTGATTGACCTTTTTCACCATTTTATAGAGCAAAGAACTAATCAATGAATCAAGAAAAATAATCAACAGATTAATTGACAATGAAAATAATCGTTAGTTGCAGCCTTACTCAATTTCCTTATGCCCATGGTGATGCCTTAAAATTGCTTGTTTTTTTCAACAAACAGTTGAAAATCCAAAGATATTCAGTTTATAGTTATATAAAGCAGAGAAAAATTGCAAACGCTCACATTTGAGTGTTTCTGCTATAAAAAAAAATTACATAAGCAATTAACCGGGTATCAAGGTAGTTCTGTTGAATGACTAATCAATTAATTGTATCAGCTCTACTATCCATAATTCTTGTTTTAATGAATCATTTACTCTATGAAATAGGGCTGGGCGATATGGCAAAAATCTTCTATCCCTGTGATTGGCCAAAGATTTAAATCCTGAAAACAGAGCCATGAGGAGGAGCAGAAGTCTAGTTTTCTCTCAGAACACTTGAATTACAATATGCTGAAAAGTTATTATGGAATTTTTGCCCAATGATGCCAAAAAATATACTGCCTACTGCAGCTTTAACATAGGCACACTATACGGAAAATCTAAATTCAAAAAATGCATATTAGCATCACTGCAGCTCATATGAGTGGGATTTTGGCTTGTAGCCCACACAGTCCCTAATATATATACTGAGGAAATAATGGGAGAAATTGTTTGCACATCTGCATTTTCCAGCTGCATAATGTCGCTTTATGTTTTGTTGTGTATTTGTAACACTGCTGGAGTTATGGTTTTGATTCTCCGTCCCTGCTCTGCCTCAGGCACTGCTGCAACTAGGAAACAATGTTTCTTCTTCTTTTTAATTCATCCCTAGAGGTTAAACTCACTCCATAGTCCCTACATAAACAACCGCCACTGACGTATGCAGGTGCGCGTTGTTAATGAAGTCATCCTGTATAGATTTAGAAACCCCTGGCTCACGTATATGAGAATATGAGACCCAGACCGAGCTGCAGCCAAATGAATACAATTAGCATCATAGATAGTCGTGTATGCTTTGGGTTAATAGCATCAGCACCCTGCGGCGATGATGGTGGGCTGAGGGGGGGGGGCGGGAGGTACATAAACACCCCCACAGCCTTGGCTCACAGCTGGACATGTTTGGGTGGCTGTTTCCATTACGAGACCAGGACATGTTAAATTAGCATGACTGGCTGAAGATTGATGAATTGGAAAATGGGGTGAAGTTAAAGGCGGGTGGGTCTGGAGTGGTGGAGTGGGACACTCTGCTGCTGCTGCTGGATGTCTCAGAGAGCAGATGCTGTTGTTCTCGCTGCCTTCCATAAAAAGACAGATGGTTTGTTGTTGTGTGTTTTTTTTTGGAAGATGATGTTATATTGCTTGGAGATGGGAGAGACCCAGTTTTTTGCACAATTAAGGAGCACATTACAACTGTGTTTGATTTCAGCATGAGGGTTTAATGTCGGGTATATTAGGCATATTATAGCAATGTGATTTGTAGTGTAAACACTAAACTAAAGCTGACACAATTAGTCGATTGATAGGAAATTAATCTGCAACAGTGCTGATAACGGGGTAATTGTTTCAGGCACTTTTCAAGCAAAAACTCCAATATGAGGATTTGCTGCTTTTCTCTCTATTTCATATCATTGTAAGTATCTTTGGGTTTTGGAGCCTTGGTCGGAAAAATATTATAATATCATCATCATAATATGTATTTAAATGTGTCACCCCGGGATCTAGGAAAGTGTGATGTCCATGTTTCACAATTTTCTGACATTTTATAGATAATCATATAGACAGAATGACTGATTGAGAAAATAATCAGCACGTTAATTGATAATGAAAATAAACACCTTACACAGCATCTCTGTATAATAGTACATACAGATTATTGTTTTATACGTTTTAAGTCATAAATAAGTAAGAGGAGAGGACAGGAGAGGGGAGGAGAGGAGAGGGGAGGGGAGAAAGAGAGGAGGAAAGGAGAGAAAAGGAATGGAAAGGAAAAGAAAGGGAGAGGAGAGGAGAGGAGAGGAAAGGAAAGGAAAGGAAAGGAAGGAATGGAATAGAAAGGAGAGGGGGCCGACAAGAGGAGAGAAGAGAAATGAAAAGAAAGGAAAGGAGAGGGGAGAAAAGAAATGGAAAGGAAATAAAAGGGAATGAGAGGAGAGAAGAGAAGAGAAGAGGAAAAGAAAGGGAAGGAAGGAAGGGAATGGAAAGGAGAGGGTGGCAGACAAGAGGAGAGGAGGGAAAGTGGAGAGATGACAGAAGAGGAGAGAAAAGGAAAGGAAATAAAAAGGGAAGGAGAGGAGGGACTAGAGGATATGAGAGAAAAGGAAAATACAGGAAAGAAAGGGAATGGAAAGGAGAGGAGGGAAAGTGGAGAGGAGGAATAGAAAAGTACAGTAGGCTATAGGGCTGGGCGATATGACCAAAATCTTCTATCACGATATAGATCATTTCATATCTCGATAACGATATGCAGTATATCATGATATAGCATGTTTTCTGGTAATTGAGAACTTGAGTGTAAAATGAACAGTTTTAAGTGAAATTATAGAGAAAAAAGTAATAAACATAGGCCTCGCCTGTATCCCGATAGAAACAATATAGTACTTTTTTTATATTGTTTTGACAGTATATATGGTTACATTGCCCAGCCCTATAGCACAGTATGGGGAACAAAGTTAGAAGAGCATGTGTGGAATGACTAAGGAAGAGGAAAGTAGAGCTGCAGTGAGGAGAAGCCGAGTAAAGAAGAAGCGTGAAGAGGAGAGGAGAGGAGCGATGTGCTGCTGCGATCACCAGCTGCGTGCCCGGCCGCATCTGAAGTAGAGCAAGAGACTGGAGATTAATAAAAGGAGACATAGCATGGCACTCCTCTACTACTACACACACACACACACACACACACACACACACACACACACACACACACACACACACAGTCATTCTCACATGATAAATAAGCTTAAAAAGGTCTATAATTCCTGCATACATGTTGTTTTTAGTGTCCGATGAGGCCCTTTTGAATCGACTGTATATCAGTAGGTGTGAGTCTGCTGCATGAGTTGTTTTGTGTGGATCAGGTGGGCAACAGATGGGAGAGTGGGTGAGAGCAGAGGAGTTGCCAGACTGGTAGTAGCTGTCACTGTAAAAAAAAAAAAAAAAAACACAAGCAATATCCGTCTGAACGGCTGATTTAATTTTACACACTGAGCCATATGCAGGCAAAGATGATTTGTTTTCAACACGGCAGACGATCCCAATCATGTTAAATCCACTCGTAGCTGAGGAAAGTGACACAATATGTGAAGTTATATCAAAAGGAATATGGTATATAGAGCTATTTTTAAGGGAAACAAAGGAGCAATGCTGAAATCCCAGTGGTGGGAGCTTAATTCATTGTACACTATAGGGCTTAAAAATAATATTATACCCCCCATCCACCACAATCTTTGTCACAGCTCTAAAATGATTAGCGAGGATTTGGGTCAAAAAGAAGAAGCCATTAAAGAGCTCCTCTTTATCACACCAATTGGTTGGAGGCACGCAGCGTCACGTGACGGGCGTGAGCCAACCAGCCCTAACGATGATTATTAAAGATGTTTTTACAGGCCCCATAATTGGATCTGTCAGCTATGGATGATGTTTTTTTCTGTGGAGGGAGGACTTTATATGGGAGGATAGAATTTTCCTTTTCTCACAGGTAGACATCTTGTACCCCCAGCCACGAGGAGAGATTAGTCTGATGGGGGAATTCATCTCAGAGCCTTTACACATGAGTTGTAGAGTGTGAAATTATGTATTGCTTTTTAAGGCATTTCATCGGCCCGAAGCGGACCCCTAATGCTCCCTGATATGGTGAGACTGGTGTCATTTTCCTACACCTTAGGGTGCATTTGTAGAATATTCTGATGTATCCATAAATGTCTCCCCTAGTATTTAGTAAACGTTGCTCTCAGCAGCATTTGTGAGTCTTCTAGTGGCATTTTTTACTGTTGGGGGAACTCCTAGTAGTAAGACTTCAGAGGACACTTTATATTGAGCATCTGCTAATCGTCAGTTTGCGTATGGTGTGGGAAACGGTTCAATGGAGCCCCGCATGTGTCCTCAATCCTATTCGTCTGACCCCAGAGAGAAGGCCTTTCTGAAGCCTTCTTTCAATAATAAGCGCCCTCTGGTCGTACTGAAAGAATGCCTTTGTAGAAAAAAAAAAAGAGATAAACTGCCCAGCGAGCAGATGATGAGGACGGAGAACAGAAGCAGCTCTCAGTGTGGAAAAGTCATCTATCAGCTTGAAGATGTGTCTGTTAACTGACAAACCAATTAAAAGGCAGACAGATCCTCGTCTTTATGGACCTTGAAGAGAGAAAGAAAGAAACGTGTAACATCTGTCTTGTTACACATGCTTTGTTTACTCCAACTTTTAATTTTATTTAAATTGTATAGTCCCAGATGTCCACACTGTGTGGTGCAGGGTCAATGGAAACCCCCATATGACTCCATGTGTATACAGTGCTGCTCAGCGGAGTTATGAAGACATTTTCAATAGGGGTGTATCGCTTGAGTGTCGCGATATTATGTTGTGTGGTACTGTATCATTTCTCAAAAACACTATTGATTTTTAATTAATGCAAAGATTTGTCAGACATTTTGACTGTTGTCAGGCTATTAAATAGGCGTTATCAGTCGCTATAAGCCCCATAGATGCGGGTCAGTAGGGGCCTACTCTACCCACTAGTAGGCTTTATCAGCTATTGACATGGTAGATCAACGAAAGAAGGTATAATAGAATACAACAGCAACCTTTAGCGACCGTATAATTATGCAAAACACAGGACTTAAACAGGGGACCAGAGTTTGCGTCCCATGTGAAACCAACAATGTGTAGTTGTCTTTGTGTTTGTAGTTATTTTAACGTTTTGTTTATTTTGCCTAAACCTAAAGAAGTTGTAGTTTTGTTGCCTAAACCTGAAGAAGCCTTTTTTGTTTGTGTTCAGAAAGTGACTTTTCATTCAGTTTTTCAACATGTTAGAATGTGTTGCTGTTAAGTTTCACTTTCACAACGTAGTAGGCCCCTTATGACCCACATCTATGGTGCTCATAGTGACTGATAACGTCTATTTAATGGCCTGATAGCAGTTAAATCGGGTGGATTTGTGGCAGTCAGTGGTTCATTTTGTGTTGTGTTTAAACCCCTCCACCACTAGATACTAGTGTTGTAATCCATTTTCATTTTTTACCTCCTATTCTATGCATACGATGGAGTGTTCTTTATACTATGACAGATTTCCTAAAATTAGATTTTAAAAATCGAATATATTTCTTTGCTTACAGTATCGCAATATATATTGAATCGTAACCCATGTATCATGACACGTATCGTATCGCCAGATTCTTGCCAATACACATCCCTAATTTTCAATGGGTTATGTATAAAGAGATGAAATGTACAGTGGCCAAATTCTTTTATTTTTCTTACCTATATATAGTAAAGAAGATCTTTCCTGTAATTTGGGGCAAAGACAAACTAACAGTATATAGGATTTTGACAGCCAGAATTACTGAATATACTGAAAAATGACAGCAAACAGACGTTTCGGTTCATTGATTTAAAAGCCAGTTTGATGATTCAGTTGTAAACAACCCATAAACCCATTTTAATGTCCTCTCAGCGCCTGTTTCCTGTCAACAGACCATGATGCAGTCCATGACTTACTGTAAGAATAAGTCATTTCCTGTTTGTTCTTGCTCAGCATCATTTGATGCCTCTGGACATCAGCCCACAAAAGTCAATGGCGTTTCACATCAGTGATAATGCCCCACCCTGTCACTCTCGCCACTCTGTCCTCTCTGTCTCTCTCTCTTTCACCCCTAAAACTGCTGAGCTGGCTGTTTTTTTTGGGGCTGCCAGATACTCTGCATTGTCCCGTCGGAGCCAGGCTGCTTTACTCACCTTGCCTTTTTTGCACCCCCCGCACCCAAGCTGCTGTTGTAGCACTTTAGCTTATTACAGTTGGACGTGAGATATGAGACAAACCGCACTTCATTTGAAGATCTAGATATCGGCTCGGCATGAAACAAACTTTCAGTGATTTTCTCTCTGAAACTCTGGCTGGTGCTGATCAAAAGGGAGGATCAGATTGATCTCCATGATGTCTGTTCTGCGGGGAGGAGATAACCCTGATGTCCCCGCTCAGACTGCCAGGATAAACCGTGACGATATCACACAGCTAGATTTAAATCACCTGAACAAAAGGGAGGGTGTATACAGAGATTTAGTGGGGCCTTAGAGGATTTTACCTACCTATCCTTTAGAAATTAATCTAATTGTTAACTAGGGCTGTCAAAGTTAACGCGATAATAACACGTTAACTCAAATTTGTTTTAACGCCACTAATTTCTTTAACACATTAACGCAACTTGCGATTTTTTTAGGTTGTAGCGGGCTCAGTTTTTAAGCTATAGTGAAGATATGTGAAACTAGAAAACCTAAGGAATCCATCGGTACCAACCATGTCATACTAGCTCGTCAAGAAGGAGGTTAAATAACGCTCCAAACTTACACTAAATTTTGTTGAGGAGAAAGTGGTATGGCTATTTTCAAAGGGGTCCCTTGACCTCTGACTTCAAGATATGTGAATGAAAATGGGTTCTATGGGTACCCACGAGTCTCCCCTTTACATACATGCACTTTATGATAATCATATGCAGTTTTGGGCAAGTTATAGTCAAGTCAGCACACTGACACACTGACAGCTGTTGTTGCCTGTTGGGCTGCAGTTTGGAATGATATCATTTGAGCATATATTTTTATGCTAAATGCAGTACCTGTGAGGGTTTCTGGACAATATTTGCCATTGTTTTGTGTTGTTAATGGATTTCCTATAATAAACATACACATACATTTGTATAAAGCAGCATATTTGCCCACTCCCATGTTGATAAGAGTATTAAATACTTGACAAATCTCCCTTTAAGGTACATTTTGAACATGATAGAATGTGACTGTTTGATTAATTTGCAATTAACTATGGACAATCACGCGATTAATCGTGATTAGATATTTTAAATCGATTGACAGCCCTATTGTTTAACACGTTTTTGCTTTTAATTATTTTAGTTGTTACTGCAAATGCTTTTCTGGCACAAATGCTAAAAGAAACTAAGACTACACCTGACCATGAATCAGCTCAAAACAGGCAAACTTTTGAAAAAAAAATGTTGTCCCATTTCTCCCAAAGATGAGGATGTACAGTATGTGCTGTGTGTCTTACACAGCATATACTGTACATCCTCATCTTTTTATACAGCATTCTCTGTGTTAATAATAACTACTATCTTTTGGTCACCATTTATCACCAGGAAGCATGGAACATAATTTTTCAATTTGTAATGCCGAATTAACCGTCTCTCTTACAAAAGACATTCTGCTTAACCTCTCTTTTAATAATAGAACTGTTTCCTCACAGCTTCTCGCGCTCGTACAGATAATTAACTGTTTTAATGACTTGGCTGGGAGCCAGTAGCTGGAGTTTTGGCAGGATAGTCAAATGTTTTACTGAATGATGAATGTCTGGGATGTCTTGTATCCCCATCTGTGGAAGGGCATGGCAAGGGAGGAAAGTGCCTGTCGCCTATGTGTGACACGTTGCGCTCATTATAACGTCCGGAATAGGTTTTGTTTTTATCTTTAAACCTACATTAATTGATTTATTGGCCACTTGTGCACAGGGCAACAAGCTGTAAACACAACACTGACATATTAGCACCTTTTGTAAAGTTAATATGGGGAATAACTTGGCAGTAGCAACTGTAGCTAAATGCAGCATTAGTATTTATGTGTTGTTGTGTTCCCACCAGCCACCTGACAAATAGTCTGATATTCACTCTCTAATATAATAAATCCTAATATATAAATAATATCATACATAATCCTAATTAGGGCTGTCAAAGTTAAGGCCATAATAATGTGTTAACTCAAATTTGTTTTAACACCACTAATTTCTTTAATGCAATAACACAACTTGTGATTTTTAGGTTGTAGCGGGCTCAGTTTTAAAGCTAGAGTGAAGATGCTGGTATCATATGAAACTAGAAAACCTAAAGAATCCACTGGTACCAACTATGTCATACTCCTTTGCTTGTCATGAAGGAGGTTAAATAACGCTCCAAACTTACGCTAAATTTTGGCAAGGAAAAACTGGCATGGCCATTTTCAAGGGGGTCTCTTGACCTCTGACCTCAAGATATGTGAATGAAAATGGGTTCTATGGGTACCCACGAGTCTCCCCTTTACAGACATGCCCACTTTATGATAATCACATGCAGTTTTGGGGCAAGTCATAGTCAAGTCAGCACACTGACACACTGACAGCTGTTGTTGCCTGTTGGGTTGCAGTTTGCCATGTTATGATTTGAGCATATTTTTAATGCTAAATGCAGTACCTGTGAGGGTTTCTGGAGAATATGTGTCATTGTTTTGTGCTGTTGATTGATTTCCAATAATAAATATATACATACATTTGCATAAAGCAAGCATATTTGCCCACTCCCATGTTGATAAGAGTATTAAATACTTGGCAAATCTCCCTTTAAGGTGCATTTTGAACAGATAAAAAAAAAAATTGCGAATAATCACGATTAACTATGGACAATCATGCGATCAATCGCAATTAAATATTTAAATCGATTGACAGCCCGAATATAGAAACAGTTAAATACCTATATCTGCTAAATGCTCCATGCTAGCTGCTAAATTTGTCTGTTCGACGTTTGGTGCTGGACAGGTAGCGTACAGTGGGTTTATCAGTACTTTTTTGCTGAAAACAGCTGCCTGAAAGCGACACTGATGAGAGCATACGTGAGTGAATCAAAGCAGTAAAGTTGTGGGACCGTAAAACCAAAACAATGAGCTAAGATATCGTATCCCGCTCCGTAGATTGTGTTGGCATATTTCCGTATAGCGGCTGGGATTTGGCTGGGAACTGGCTGGCAACCGGCCAGCAGTCGGCTGGCAACCGGTTGGGAGGGGAAACTCTATAGGTGGCTGCATCTGTAGCCATTTGATCCATCTAAAAATATTGATTAGAGCAGGTTTAAGAAAGTTTGCCAGCTATATGAACTTCCTGTTTTTTCTTCAGCTGATAGCAATATGATTACCTTTGTCACATGATATTAAATAAATTCTTCAAATGCAATGTCCTTTAATAGAAATGCCATGGACACAAGCTTGTTGTGCCATAAAAATGCCGTTATCTAATATGACATTTGAGCGCATCCCACATTCTTTAAATTGTAATCACTTCCCTGCCTGTGAAGGGAGGGCTGCACACGGCTCTGCACTATACGCCCATTTGCCCAGCTTTTTTTTTTCCCCCCAGTGTGTCCTCCCAGCATTTTCCCACCATATACACACTGCTGGTATTGACCCTCAACCCACTCCATCTCTCCTCCACCCTCCGCTCCGATCCATGACTCACAAAGCCCATTTAACCTTTACCCAGCGCTCGGTTGCTACCCACCGGCTGCAAGCAGCAAATCTCACCTTTTTTTTTGTAGTTACTTCTAGTTTTAATGGAATTGTTGGGGAATATATAGCTGCTGGCTGTCTGTGTGCTGTTGACATTTTGTTCTTTTTCAATAGATGCAGTCCTATGACATACTTATTAACATAATTTTACCAACAAATCAAGATGAGGAGAAGAAAAAAGAAGAGAAAACTGGCATTGATATCAGTGTGTCCTTTCTAAAGCACAGGAAACCCCTTCACCTTGTTATATATTCATTCAAAGCCAGTCATCCATTACAGCTATGTGATATATTACCTGCAAGATATTCCCTCTACAAAAGGCCCATTAATAAGTGGAAGAGCAGCTACTTTTTCTAAAATGGGTATCACATACTTTTCCCACACTCGTTTCCTCCGTGTAAACACTCCCATAAGAGCTATCAGGTGTCCAGGGAGTGTCCCGTACCTGTTGGATCACATGAACAGTCACTTGTTTGGTCAGCGATGATGATACAGTTGTATCTGTTTTCTTTAAAAGGTTTAGCAATCTATATACACACACACCAGTACTTGACTGATACAGCCTGTGGTACATTTTATGATATTTTAATGTTAAATATAGCACAGCTTTGATGCAGCTCTAATGCATTTTGTGGCTACCCAACTCTCTATTAAATCCTTATCAATTATTTCTCTAGTCATACATCAGTCTTTATGCTTCTCTCCTTAGAGGTTGGAGATTTCAGGGGAAGACCTGACTGATGTGTGTCTGCCTTATACAACAAAGAGAATATGATATAGAATACTAATTTTTTTTGTGCCCAGGAGACTGATAACAATGTAGACCACTATTCACGCTTCATAAATGTTGTAGCAGTGACCAGCCTGCTCTCAAAAGACGTTTATGAATGAGAAGGTCTTTACCTCCATCTCTTCTTTCTTTATGCATTAAATAATTTCATGGAGAATCAGGTATAGGAGCAGGCTAGAGTCTGACATTCAATTATTAATGCAAAAAAATTCCCCAAAATTCCATGTTCCAGCTTCTCAAATATGAATATTTGCTGATTTTCTCTTAGCTGTTTTCTTTACCGTCTATAATAATACATTATTTTTAGGTTGTTTTTTTTACTGTTAGCCAGACAAAACATATAGAGCTGCAACAAATGATCGGTTAATCAATTAGATTAACTATTGACTATTAAATTAATAGCAAACTATTTGGATAATAATCGGTTTGAGTAATTTTTTCAGAAAAAAAAAAGAAAAAATTCTCTGATTCTAGCTTCTTGAATGTGAATATTTCTGGTTTATTTACTCCTCTATGACAATAAACTAAATATGTTTGAGTTCTGGACAAAATAAGACACTCAAGGACGTCATCTTGGGCTTCGGAAAAAAACACCGATCGACATTTTAAACTATTATCTGACATTTTATAGACCAAACAACTTATCGATAAATCAACAAATCAATTGACACTGAAATGAATTGTTAGTTGCAGCCCTTAAAACAAGCAATATGAATGAGTCAGCTTGGGCTTTTTTTCTATTGTCAGATATTTTATAGACTAATGGATTACTGGAAAAAATAATAGGCAGATAATTTAATAATAAATAGTCTTTAATTGCAGCCCTGTTCCTAAGATGTTAAGTGGCTTTCAGTCCATTATTGAACATTATTCGTCTTTAATAATTCAGTTTTCCTGTGTTTGCGTGATATTTTTGTCTTGCAATATGACATCATTTTATCGGAATTCAGATAGCAACTACAACCACAAATCCACCTATAATGGAATATTTTATACTGTCTCAGACATTGAACTAACACCTGAACTCACCTGAAAATGTCTAAAAGTAACAACAAGTTAAGATGCCCTTGACTGCTATTTAATCTGTATTACTGAATTATATTATACGGTGTTTTTTTGTTCGCTGTCTGTCTTGTAGGTGTGCTGCGAGAGCTACCCAGGACAACTGACTGTAGGTGAATAATTGATATCCTCTCACATATGCAATAATATATACCTTTTCTTGCTCAGAAGCACCGCCACTGCTTTGGTGTATCAAAGCCGGGGCCACAAAATACTATACTGAGTGATGAATTATTGAGTGCTTTGCCGCTCTTGTCACTTGCACTCACAATGCTACATGTAGCAGGGTCGAATTTGGGATGATTGGGGCGGGGAGGGGGGGGGGATGTACTGCCCTTGTTCTGTCAGAGGAACGGGAGAAGGATACGGTCTAAAAATCCGGTTTAGGATTCGTTTGTGGTTGTTCCATCTTACTTTCTTCTTGTTGTGATTTGGAATCTACTGGCTTTCTCACCCAAGACCCACACCGGAACATTCACATTAACCCACGTTGATTAATAGTGTGTATCAGGTATCACAAATCAATTAAGGGTCAGCGCGCGGGGGTTTGTATTGACAACGAGATTATTGATCCCGGGGATTAGGCGCGGGGACCCGGAGGGCAGCTGAAAGCAGAAGCCCCCTGTTTTTTTAGACAGCTGTGTGATCTCTCACAAGCTCATTAACACGGGCCGGAGTGGGTTAACTCAGTTTATCTTCGTTAGCCAAAATCCCCAGCAGTCAGATGGGCATTTTGTTATAGACAGAACCTCCTCCAGCCTAAAGACTAGACTTTCATGGTCAGTCATGTTTTTGCACAAGAGTCACAGAACCGTTATCTTGCTCTATACCTCCTTTCTTTTAGCTAAATCTGAGTGAGACAATAAAGACTTCCTTAAATGAACAATGAATAACAGTTCTATCATAATGAAAATACTGTCCTGGCCCGTCCCAATGTAAATCCTGGGCCACTTAACTGCGAGGTATATTCTCATCAGCTCAAGCAGCATCTGTTTTTAGAGTACCAAAGTGCTGACTGCGGCCGTTGTATAGAGATAGCCTCTCTTTTCCAGCTGGGTCCGTGCCGTCTGGCCCCGCCACGAGCTCTTTACCGCCGGCCAACGAGGGCAGCAGTGAATAGCGTAATGCCTGTGTGTGTGTGTGTGTGTGTATGTAACCAGAGATCGAATGATAGCAAGCTGCTAGGGCCTGCTACTATGGGAGGTCCATCAGAGCTCATTTACGTTAGTACCGAGGCCTAAAAGATGCTTTTTCTGTCAGATAGTGTGGCAGGAAAACTTGATATACGTGTTAACATGAACATTTATAGTCAACAGGAAGGGCTGATGTCTATCTACACCTAAGTCACATTTACCCTGCAGGTCTATAGGCTGGCCTAAACGGGGGACATGTTGTTCTGTATCTATACTCCTCAGATCATCCATGTTGGCTATTAGCCTTGTGATAGCAGATGTTGGTATAGCTAGAGTGATATGATCCAATGATTCTTGCCTTTTGCTGCAATAGAACCAAACAGCGTGCTTAAAAGCAGGGTGATTATAGAGATTATAGTGATTATTTAGAGCTGAGAAAATCACCATGGTTTCTGCATTGAAAGCTGCTTTAAAGTATTTCATTTATTCAACGTATTCTCACACAACGGTTCGTACGATGTCTTACGAAAAGTTATTCCTCATTTTTTGTGCACTGTCTTACGAATGCTCAGTGCCAATTTTCGCTGCAGTCTTTTCAAAATAAACTTCTGTCTTCACAGGTAAACAACTTGGTTATGTTTAGTAAACAAAGTTACAAGGTTAGGTAAACTTAGTTAGGTTTAGGAAAAGATCGACTTGGTTAGGTTTAGGCAACAAACAGAACTACTTAGTTAGGTTTAGGAAAAGATCGACTTGGTTAAGTTTAGGCAACAAATAAAACTACTTATTTAGGTTTAGGAAAAGATCAACTTGGTTAGGTTTAGGCAACAAACAAAACTACTTATTTAGGTTTAGCTTTAGGAAAAGATAGTTAAGTTACCCCAGACCGGAAGAGGTTACGCCAAGCCGATAGTGTCGTAACTTACTGAAATTATGTGACAAAAATTACTTGAATAAGTGGCGTAAATTAAGTACGGAAGTTACGTGACAAGTTCAGCATTGACTTCTGGTTTCACACGGGACACAAACACCTGTCTCCTGTGCGAAAGTCCTGTGTTTTTTTACCCACCCATCGACCCGACCTCCTCCCTACGCTGCGCTCTTTATACTTTCTGGTTCACAATTACATGAATTACATATGGATTGATTATATGTGATACATACGAATTACAGTGCATTTACTTTTCGTAGGTATAGGTACGACCGGTGTATGAGAACAGCCTGATTTATTCGAGGTTTAACTCATTTAAACCTGTTTTAGATGATCCAGCTAGTTTACTTGCTGATTCATGATTTAACCATGACGTTCTGGAGTCTACTCTCCAGAGACGAAGAAGGGACGAGGTGTTGATTATAGAGATGTGAGCAATGGTCAGAGATTGGCAGGTGCGAAAGAAACCATCTCTTGAAATATTGATTTCTTCTGCTCCAAAAGCCACGTCAGGGTGTCAAAGGATAAGCAGTCCTCCTCAGTTCCAAGATTGGTGTCAGATAATGAGGTTATTGGGACACACACAGAGAGTCTTTTCTCAATGGATTGTCATTGTCAGACAGTTTTTTTATCCAAAGGGCTTTAATAGCAAGATATTGTGAAACGTGCAACTCTTTGAGCCTCAGACAGGCGTGGCCCAGTCCGCGGTCTGTTTTGTTCACCGGATTTGACTGCAGGTTCATGTCGTGTCATTGTGAATTTGTTTAAAGAAAATCAGGGCAAAGGTGGGAAGCAAATAAAGTAGGTTTGTGCGTGGGTTCATGTGTGTATGAATTGCAATATATAGACGATGCACTCGTGTCCAATTCATGCTACGGTGATCCTGCACACCACAGCAAGGAAGAAACAACATCTCTGTGTTACCGAACCATGACAGCATCCAAATAGGTCCGACTGAGCTCTTTCATTTTGCTGCTCAGGTGAGGTCGTGAATCACGGCTGTCACATAGTTCAGGATGGCCTCAGGAACATTTGCATAAGGCTTCTTTTGTTAGCCCCACAAATTGTAGGCTCTCAATTAATAGAGTTGAGAACTATGGAGGTGAAAGCCACACAACGGGCTGGCGTTATTTGCCCTCAAGGGCCATAAACAAATACAAGCACTTCTAAATGCGAGAAAGCAAAGCACACGAGAGCCCTGGCTAGTGGCTGTAGTGCTTAATGCTTCTGTTTAGGTAGCGCTGTTGTTTTGTCTGCAGTCCTTTTTCAGGACTTGACTGTTAATGTCAAGTCTAGCCGGTTTAGTGAAGTGTGTGTTTTAGAGCTTTCACGTTCAGTCTAGTGGAGCTGCTGAGTGGAGTGTAATTAGTCACTTTGTGTTAGCCATGCACAGACACACAGATGATCACATCTCGCTCTAATCATGCACATCCTTCTCTTCATATTAGCATTTCACTGTTTCTCACTGTTGTCTTATGTTGCCCAAACTGTTCATGATGCTATCCCACCTGAAATGTTGTTGGATCTATTCCAAATGTATCCATTACAAAATCCATTTATATGTTCAGTGAATTTTCCAAAGCTCTGTGCGCCTCCGGATGATGAACCCAGACAGGACAGCATTTGGTTTTCCGACAACATGCACAAATCAGCAATAGTGGCTATTTTGGCCATGGTTGATGAAACATTGTTGGTATCCGCGGAGGTACAGTAAAGCTTGATTTTGGTACGGGGTCGTGAGTGTCACGCATGGCCAAAGTGACATCACACCATCTAACACGGCCCTTTGCGGGGATCCATGGGCAGGTTTTTGGTTATCCGTGCACATCCAACATTTTCTAACTATGCAGACGTGGATGGGCGGAGAAAATGGAGAACTTTGAGGAGCTGTGAGAATGTCGGTTTTGCCGCACGGAGTATAAAAGATCCAAATGTTTCCGCATCAGCTCATGTCCTTGCGACAGGTTTAACCGAGGCTTAAGCCCCTCCTCCTCTCCGGCAAGTCTAGCGCGAGTGACGCGAATGAACACTGTCCACAGGATCCGTCCTTTCCACGCTTCCCATTCTTTGTCTACGTAAGCAGCCGAGCAATGGATTCTGGTAGTGTAGCGTCGCGTTTCGAGAGACAGACGGTCGCGTTGCCCACTCCTCATTTGCATAAAGTTGACATATAGGCTACTTTATGCAAATCAAGGGTGTTCGGCATGACCCCGCTGCCTTTGGAAACTCCCGAAAAAAATGTTTAAACTAACCATTGTCGATCTGAAATGAGGACAGATTCATCAACTGCATGGCTTATTTCTCGCTTGAAGTGTTCAGAAACACATTTCAAAAAATATTTTCGTCATATATGAGAAAAAACATTTCCAAAAGAGCCGCCATGTTGGTTCCAGTTTGAAAGCTGGGAGCAGCAGCCCACGAGTGGAAGCGTTCATCCAATCAGGTGCTATATAGTGCTAAGTGGCAGCCCATCAAGCATCCAATGCTGGGAAGCGAGGCAATTCCTCGCATCCGGATGAGTAACGCAAGGTCAAAATTTGCTTCCCACTTGGTGTGAACGCAGCATTAGAGCCACCCTTGAACCAGGAGCCCCCGGGTCTGTGTCCAGTAGGCAGTTCGGTGATCCATCCACGTAGAGGAGGTCATACTGTATGTGAAAAATCATCCCGCCAATCCCACATAGTTGTGGTTCACCTTGGGGTAATCTGTGTGAAGGTGCAGTCGGACCAATGATCAGAGCATCCCTCTAAGCTCCATCAAAAATCCGGAGTTGACTGACATGAAATATAATGTTTGATCTGATGTGTACTGTCAGCAGGACATAGCCTGATCCATATCCACATTTACATACACACAGAAACCCCCGAGGGAGGCATAGTGGAACATGCAAAAGCAAGATAAAACACCAGTCCCTACATATTGTAGTTCCTTGATATTTTTCTAAAAATAGCAAATTCAGTAATGTCGTCGCCTGCCACCGCTCATCTCCCGTTTTGATCTTCCTTCAAAGATTCTTTTGCGTGGCGTCGACTGCTGCAGGATATACCGATTTACACGGCTGTGAAGTGGTTCGTTTGAGTGGTGTGAGACGAGCAGGAGAGTGAGAAGCGTGCGTAGTCTTTTTCCCAGTATGATAAACCTGCAATCTGGCATCGGTAGTCTACACGTGGTGGCTTTGTTGAACTGTTTAAAAAAAAAAAAAAGAAGTGATATCCCATTTACAGTAATCCCACTTGGTTACAGCTTCACTGCCAAACAGAATGTAGCAAGTACACTTCACTGTCACCGTTGTGGAGCGTCTAAGCAGCCTTTGTGTTTGCTTCCTCATCACAGCTTCAAGCCGGAGGTTTGTGTGAGGAGTCCTAAATGAATGAGATCACACAGAGAAATCCCTCTCCAACCGGTGTTACTCATATCAGGAGGCCTCAGTCTTCTGCGTTGGGTGGAAGATATGCACTAGTCAATATTAGACGTCTCCCAGGCATTCTATAGGTTCATACCCTCCACTGTTTGCCCGCCGTTGTCAACAGCCCCCTTTTGTTCCTCACACTCTCATTTCCACATTTCCATTTCTCATTGCCCTCCACTCATTTTCCACTACTCTACATCTGTCTCCCATCTTTGTCTTTCCCTCGATTCCCTTTGTGTCGTTCCTTCAGATAAGATAGATGGTCTCCATGGTGCTGCTGGCTGCATGGGCATTTTTTTTCCAACGTGTTTCTGACAATGTCACGTCACCGATGGCCTCGGTTAAGCACTCTGGGTGTTATTCTGCTTGACTCTCTCCATGGTGATGCCACGGTCACAGCCTCTCAGGTCTCCATAGCAATATCAGCCACTATATCAGGTCTTTTTTTGTGAGAGATGGAGAATTGATAAACAAGTGCAATGACAACTGAGTCTCATCCAATTTGTCTTTAACGTTATTTTCTCACATTTGTGTCTTTATCGCCACCCGTTGCCACCTTTCCCCCCATCTCCTCTCTAACACCGATTGTCTCGATCGTTTACATCTGCTGTTGTCTGTATATGCACAATGCCCTCAAGGCCAAACACTGCCGCGTGTTTCATTATGGTGGCTGAATTAGCATTAGGTGCACTGTTTACATTAACCCTTTAAGCCCTTGGGTTGTTGTTGTCAAGTTTCATATTCTTCTGCAATAATGCAGTAAGTCATGACAGGCTGCGTTGGTATTTCTGCTTTGGGAAAGTGCCATCATTTATAAGAGAAGTGTACATACAAGTCTATTTCAAAATATTACTCACATGCCTATACGTTCAATTGACATAGTTCTTATTCTCATAGTTGCTGTAATCATTCTTCCTCTCCATTCTGGCAGTGAACAGATCCCTTTCTAACCAGTATAAGAGATGAGGGACAAAAGCCACAGTCCTTTTTTCATGCAAAAAAAATGCTTCTTTATGTCAAATAAAGTTAAAAATGACTACAGAAATCCGAATTAGTCAGATGAAGTGGGAATCTTTCAGTTTAGTTTAAAGAGCCCCCTCTCTGTTTGCTCCGACAGTGTTTCCTTGCTTAGTTTCAGCATCACAAATAGGAATTTTTCGAATAAAAAGACTCGTAACTTTGGAAGATACTTAATTACTTCATTTGGCCACCCAAACCAAACTCTTCGGACTCCGCTCCAGCTCCACTCTAACTAACTTTGTTTGACGGCATGCCAAACTAGCCACTAAGCAGGTATCATGCAAACGTGTTACTCGGTGACATCACCACGTTACGTGAGAAAAGGCGGGACTTCAAGCAAGGCGTTTCAGACAGTTCAGGAGCAGTGTTTCTGTTGGGGAGAATAACTCCCTTTGCCCTGGACTTTGGGGTTTGTAACTTTGCAGACCTTTTACAAGCACAAAAACATATATATTATGCACTAAAGGAAAGGGAAAAAGCACAAAAGCTGAATAGGTTCTCTTTAACACCAGACAGTTTACTTGTCATAGTAGGAATTGTACAGGTTTTGCAAATAACATTAACAATGTCGCCGTTATATTCAATTGTTAGTGAGCCAGTATGCACAATATCAGGAAACTGAAGCAGCTAAATGGGATTCAGCCATCATTAATTTCATTTACACCAGTGCTTTTTCCTGCTGTGACTGACATTTCAACTCGTTATTCATGAAAAAGGCCTTATGTTGGATTTATCTGGATAACAATATGTGTAACATATTTCTATAATACAAGTAACCAGCCTGCAGAAACCCTGCATTAATATATCAAACTCTATACAGCAGGTCTCTCTCTCACTCTAATGGAGCGGAGAGTCATATGGCGAGGTATTTCATCTGCATTGATGGTGGCCAAACTCTTTTTCAGTCAGCTTACAAATCTTCTTCTGTTTCTTCGCCCTGTTGCTCCAGACCTCCCACTCTTCTGTTTTCTCATCCCTGTCATTCTCAAGTTTCATCTCCCTCTCGCTTTCATATACACTCCCTCTGTCGGGGCCGTAAAATGACTCTTGATGATTGGATCCAATCCCCAGAGAGCTCCCACACACCTGGACACTTTTCACAATATGCTCCCCTGAAAGCTTAGCAGAGGATCAGCAGCAGAGGAATGCTACTTCCTACCGTTCCATAATCTTGATTTATCTATCTCGCTCTTTACCGTCTCTCTGTGTGTGTGTGAGCGACATTCTTGATGACTCCATCGCGTGCATTGTGTGTTGTCGAGTGGGAACAGTGGGGATGGGAGATTTGTCCCTTTAACCTCTGGGAGGAAGGGAAAAAAAACTTTCGGGGGGGGGCAGTAAATCTCTCTGATTAAACCCAGCTCCCTCTGACTGCTCTTTTTGTGGGCTGTGTGTGTTGTCTGTCATCTGAAGGATGCTCACACACTGTTAAAATTAAAAAAAACCTTCGAATAGCCATGGTAACCAACCCCCCCCCCCTCTCCTCTCCGTCTCTGTGTCCAACACACAAACATTACAAGGGAATGTGTGGGTTTGAACTCTTCGGTTGAGACTTCAAAAGCAGCTGTAAAGGCCATCCTCACACAGGCTTGTGGTATTTTTTTCAATCTAGCCTTACCTCAAGAAAGATCATGCTATTTATGACATTTTAAACTTTTGTTTGCCATTCATGTGGACACTCTAAACTGTGAACTGTGCTCCTCTTTTGTGGGGTCCCTCAGGGGTCTATTCTGGGTCCCCTTTTATTAACTATATACATGCTACCCCTGGGGCAAATCATGAATATACATAATATTGATTTTCATTGCAGCTATATATCCTGATTATATCCTGAGCGTGGTACCGCCAACGTGATGCGACCACATCAATCCAAATTTAATATCCACATGCCGCGGGGATTTTGTAAATGATGAATGTTTATGACACATTGGGCCTCATGCAGCAACATTCTCTTAAATTGCTCTTATATTTTTCTTAATTTCCTGTGAAGAGAAAAAATAAGAGAAGTCACCTCCATATGGACCAAATGTTCTTAACCATCCAAATGTGCTCTTAGGTGTGCTCAATGATGATTCCCATTTGATCATAAATTGGAGGCGTGTGGCTGATTGTCTATTAGCATCGGTAACGCCCCCTGAACACTATAAGGACTTAGATAAGATAAGAATATATAAGGATAGATAAAGATCCACGTTTTTTTTTTCTTAATTGGGATCAATGAACCAATAGTATCTATATAGCCCACAAATTCAATAATCCAATCATTATAATTACTCTAAAACATATAATAATCTCAATTTGATTATAAGATATTCATGCGTTTTTTTTTTATGTTCCTCAAATTTAACACTTTTATTTCCTTGCGTTGGACAAACAATTTGTTGACTGTTAAAACAAGATGTTTTTTTCTTATCTTGGTAAAAGTGCTCTCCAAAAAAACATTGATGAATCCCAGAAATAAATGGGTACTAAAAAAATAAGACTAAATTGTGGATACTAACAAAAATAAGAGAACATTTGTTTGTATATGGCTTCCTACAAGAGGCCCATCGACAAGGTACACTAAACCCAATCTGGCAACCATCTTAATTAGGTCATTTGTCATGTTCTGTGATTGTCAGTACATGTAGACAGATGTATATAAGCAGAGAACACACACACACACAGGGTAATAAATAACCCCAAGGCCTATACACCAACATCTCGTCACACACAGATGGTATGTCTGATACACCTTCAGGCTGCAGACAAACAGTCGTCGTCGTCCAGGTGCCACTTCTTCCACAGCTGACTGATCGTAATGTACTTTACATCGCGTTGCTTGGCAATGTGACAAACTTTTTTTTTCCTTTCCTTGAAACTGAAAGCCACTTGCAAATGCCTTCAACCTCTTCTCTTTGTTGCTGATACTCTATATTTGTTTAAAGAAGCAAATGTGCTGCTTTTGTGTTTTCTGCTGTTTGCACCGGCCGGCTCCGGGGCAACTGGTGTCTGGAACGCGTTCTCAAGAGTGAGAAAGTCTCCACTTCTTTTCATGGCAGCCTGGGCACTGCAATGGCTTTAAGGCAATACAGAATATTTCTACAGTGTTTTTCTCTGTCATTAGTGGGAGAGAGTGGGCAGAGGAATGAGGACGGATCCATTTGGACGGCAGCTTACACCTGCTTTTATTTTGGAGAGTTACATGGCTCCAACTGTACAATTAACAAAAGGATGGCTGTTTTAAAGCAATTTCCCTTAACAATGATTGCAATGAAACCATGAAGGTTATAGTAGACAGCAGTGAAGAAAATCCTGTTGCATTATAATGTTATCAGTGTCTCTGCTACTTCCAGTAATATCGAGGCTTCATTTATATTTTATGGTGAATTTCAAGCATATTTTTCTTCCTTAAATGGATATCAAGAATGGAATTAGGGCTGCCGCTAACGATTATTTTATTTGTTGATTAATCTATTGATTATTATTTTGATTAATCGATTAGTTTGGTCTATAAAATGTCAGAAAATGGTGAAAAATGTTGATCAGTGTTTCCCAAAAGCCCAAGATGACGTCCTCAGATGTCTCGTTTTGTCCTCAACTCAAAGATATTCAGTTAACTGTCATAGAGGAGTAAAGAGACCAGAACATTTCACATTTAAGAAGCTGGAATCAGAGAATTTTTGCTTTTTTTCTTTAAAAAATGACAACCGATTGTATCAAAAGAGTTAATTTAATATTTGATAACTAATCGATTAATCCTCGCAGCTTTACTTGGAATTACATTTTGGTCACTAATATTTCTAATTTTTGATGATGTGTATTACCCCCCTTATGGGGATGTGACATAGGGGTTGTTTTAATTTACCAGTTTGTGGGTGTTTTAATATTGTGTAGGATCAGATGAAGGTAGCAGTGGGTGTGGAGGCCAGGCAGTCAGGGCGTGTGTTAAATGTGTTTTTTTGGGCAGCTGCTGTTTATCGCTGGTTGCCGAGGCCCCTCAGGGATAACGGCACACACACACACACACACACACACACACACACACACGTGCACCCACATTTCTATTCATGCCCGGGGTCAGTTATTCTATCACAGTCTGCAAACCCCCCCCCACCCCCCTCCCCTTTATGTACCACACACTCACGTAAACATTCAGACACATGCAGCGTCCTGGTTCCCAGTGGATCCATAAACTCTGGCAACTAATTGAAACAGGAGGTAGATAAATCAGAGTAGTATTGCAGCGGGCTTTTGGAGACGTAGTGATCACACTGTAGTTGGTATGAGGACATTCAGAGAAACACTGGCATTTACCTCTAGGGGATGGTTTAGTATTCACAGAGCTTAATTTCACATTCACAGTGTTGTCATAGAGATATTTTAGTTCCTCGCTGAAGACGAAGTGAACGAATCAGATCTATTTTTTGCTTCATGAATTCATCTGAAAGCTCATCACACTGATTCAGAACATTTACTTTACACTGTATACTGTGGAATACTTTAACGCTCATCAGGTCGCTCCTCTCCTGTCCTGGTTGGTAAATAATGCCAATAAAGTTTGTTCAAAATAGAGTCAGTGTGCTAGAATCAAGACATTTCACAGTGGCTGCGTCCGAAATCTCATACTTTGCATTACATACCCAGTAAGTGTACTATTGTTCAACTCACTTTTGTATGATAAACAGCAGTATGTATCTTTTCGGACGCACTGAGCAGTAATTTACGTTCCTGAAAGCTTCCTTGCCATTTAGAGACGTGTAACCATGGTAACCTGTGCCAACCTCATGTGACCAAACGATGATTAATGAACCAACGAAGTCTAAACTAATTTAAAAACTAAATTACACTTAGCAAAGAGAAATCTTATACTTAAATTGAGGTGTCATTGATGTTACAGAGCTGTCCAACGACGTCTGTTATGAACTTTGTCATCATTACCGCATTGCATTGTGGGATATTTATGCCAGCGTAGTGTCCAGTGTTTGCATACTGTAATATTTCACCGGAAATAGTATACGATTCACGTACTATTGGTTTCAGACTAAGGTTTCAGACATACTACAATATCTCACATACTGATTTAGTGTATTTAGTGTACTAAATAGCATGTTAGTATGAAATTTTGGATGCAACCACAGTACTCCCGTACATCAAAATCAATTAAACAGAGTGTCCAGTAATCAGTTACATGCAGCCTTATAAAGTAGAACAGACAAGCATCAAACACCGCTCTGTGCCAGGTGTCAACATCCTCCACCGCAGGGGATGTAAACAACAGGAAATCTAACACACAGGTGAACTGATAACACTGAATCCTCTCCCATGCTCTGCAGGGTTATAAATGCTTCTTAAAGGCTGCAAAAACTGAAGATTACATTTCATACAGATGACATGCAGATAAACCTTTGATTCCACAATGTCCATCACACTCACTAATTAACACTCACACAAGAATTAACACAATTAACACAAGTGTAAACACAACAATTTGTGGTTTTACATTTGACTTCATGGTGTCTTGTTGTCACCGTTAGTTTCCTAGGCAACCAGCGGAGACTTTTTTTTTTCAAACACAGCATAACAAAACATAACACTGGTGCCACAATACAAAAAATGATATCTTACATTATGTACATACATATATAGACACATACACATCGCCTCCCACTCCCACACAGAGACAGGTCCAGCCTTCCTCCCACCCCTAGAATGTTAGAGAATTTTCTTTTTTTAAATAATTTAATGAATTAGTTAAAATTAAAGGTAATAAGTACTACAAGAATATAATTCATGGCAGTAAGATAGAAACCTTAAATAAAAAAAATATATACATTAATTAATTAATTAAATGTAGGAAAAAGCAGAGACTTTTTGAAGTCACTGCTCCTGACCAAGAAATAATCCAGCAAATAACCCCCCCCACCTCCCCCCCCCCCCCCGTAAAACAGCTAATTCTTGTCTTCACACTTTGTTTTTTTTAAACAGATTAAACAAACAAGACATAATGTGTTCGTTAAAGAGCTGTTTGGTTGATTTGGTGAGATTTGGACAAAGCTAGGCTAGCTGGTTCCCTTGTTTCCAGTCTTTAATCAAGGCTAAGCTAACCATTCCTCCCTGTAGCTTGTAGTGTGGTATCAATTTTATCATATAACCGTCTGCAAGAAAGTGATTAAGCATATTTCCCAAAAAAGTCAAACTATTCCTTTAAAAGGGGAATAGCATTCTTTGTTGTCATATGGTTCGTCTCTCTTTTCATCGCCATGGCGATGTGCCGGTGCTTGGTGTCAGGCCTGTTAGCTTTTCTCTCCTGCCACCTCCCCAGCTCTCCTCTCCTCTCCTCTTCTCTCTGCATTTCTCTCCACCCCCTCTCTCTCTTGCGCTGTGATGATGAAGCGCTTTTAGATTTGCCCGTTAATAATGCATGTTTCTGATTCCCTCTCGCCCTTCATTTTTTCATGTGTTCTCTCTCTCTCTGTCTCTCTCTCCCTCTCTCTCTTTCTTTCTCCCCTCATCCTCGCTCTGCCTCTCCTGCCGGGGTTTTTCTGATGTCGCGGTGCGTCCCTGTCTCCGTTCATTAACATCTCCCTCTCTCTTTTTCTCCACCCTCGTCTGTCTTATCTGTCCTCTCTGGTCTCAGATCAGCTCATTTCAGTTCAGTCCGGGTTACTAAATTCATTCAATTCAACTTGTTTCAGGTAAAATCACTTTGGTTCGATTCCAATTTGTAAGTTAGACGTGAACGAATAATCCTCCTTTTCCTGTCTGCCTCCCTCCTTCTACATCCTTCTGTTTCCATGGTAACGGGTCGTGGCTTGGGGTTGGGTTGGGTCGCTGGCGTTCCTCCAATCTCCTCTCTCTCTCTCTCTCTCTCTCTCTGTGTGACAGCAGCTCCTCACCCTTGTCATCACGGTGGAGTTCAAAGACCCCCTTCCTCATCTTTTTACATTACACGATGAGTTCAAACAGCTCGACCCTCGGCTCATTAATGCCTACTCCCATAATCCACCGGTCTTTCTCCTCTGAGCTAACTACAGTTTTAATGGATCCACGTCTAAATGGACCGCCGCTCCTTTTGTCTGTCACATTTGTTTTGCTAATGCGAGATGAATGGAGAGTCCCTCTGGAGATTATGATAATGCATTCACGGTCACGACGGGAAGCCCCCGTTTGCGGGAGGTGGAGGGGGGACACTGTGTCATTCGTGTGTGTCCCCTCGCTGGAGGTAAAAGTAATAAAAATGACTGGAGACATTTTGGTTGATTGAAGGGCCTCGTGTTCAGCAAGACACAGTCATTTACTGGGTATTCCCCGGAGAGCTGGGAGGATGTGTATTCATGTATTCATGTAGCGTAGTGTGTGTTTGTGTGTGTGTGTGTGTGACACAGGTCCGTATTGATGAATGGATTCAAGTCTTTGACAACCAAATATGTCCCTTTGTCTCAACTATATTGTGTTGTTACTGCATTTTGGCTGCAGCCGAGGACTTCCGTTCGGTGCTCGTTCACGTCCCGACGCGGATAAGGCGAGGACACCGATCCAAAATTTGCATGAATGTAAGCTGTGCAGGACTTCGGCTGAGTATTTCTTTGTCAAATGAGATGTAATGAAAACACCGGTTGCAACATAATATCACCGTAGACAAAGCAGTAGCATCGTTTTTATAAATCATATACTGTGTGCATTACAGAACTGGTTCGTCCAACAGGAATGGGTTTTCTGATTTTGTACCCCATTAGTGACTGATGTCCTTCTCATTGTTGCAGGTTTGAACCACCACCTCCTGAAGACAGACGGCGGCTGAGATTAAATCCTCACAGGTAAGTCAGATATTACACATGAATAATATACTTTCTCTGCTTTGCTATTGTATCCATTATTTGGCTCTTGGTGTCGCGTGATGTTGTGGTTCTTCTCTGCTCCTACGTGGGTGAATCAGCGTTTCTCTGGAACACCCAGACCTCCTCCTGTTCAAGATTTTGATCACATATTTTTGCTAATGGCATGTCTGGCCTTGTGTCCCCGTGATATGGGCTGTTGTTCAGTATCACCCTGAGTGGATTACTGCACTGTTGCTTGGATTTATATGTGCACTAAATGGATGTACATTATATAGTGTGACTGTCACTGACAGCACGACAAACATTTGTGTTTTGGAAGTGTCCCGGAAAAGGCATTTTTATCAGTTTTTCCAAACCACGGCTGTTTTTCGGTTAGCATGGGTGAAAAGAGCTGAGTGTTGAGGCGTGTCTTTTGCTGGCAGTGACTGATTTGCAGTCCTGGCTGTGCCCTCTTGGTATCTGCAGGTACGAAACCCAGCAAAGAACAGGTGCATGACGCCTGTTGCAACCTCCCTGTGGGCTGTGGTTTAAGTGTGTTGTTTGGGTTTTAGGCTTGTTTTTGTGTTGTGGGGTGATAAAAGTGAAATAACTACATTTATACTTGGGCTATCAATCGATTCTAATATTTAATTAATCGCATGATTGATCGTAAATGAATCGCACATTTTTTATCTGTTCAAAATGTACCTTAAAGGGAGATTTGTCAAGTATTTAATACTCTTATCAACATGGGAGTGGGCAAATATTGCTTGCTTTGTGCAAATTTCTGTATATATTTGTTATTGGAAATTAATTACCAACACAAAACAATGACAGATATTGTCCAGAAACCCTCACAGGTACTGCATTTAGCATAATAACATATGCTCAAATCATAACATGGCAAACTGCAGCCCAACAGACAACAACAGCTGTCAGTGTGTCAGTGTGCTGACTTGACTATGACTTTCCCCAAAACTGCATGTGATTATCATAAAGTGGGCATGTCTGTAAAGGGGATACTCGTGGGTAGAACCCATTTTTATTCACATATCTTGAGGTCAGAGGTCAAGGGACCCCTTTGAGAATGGCCATGCCAGTTTTTTCTCGCAAGAATTTAGCGCAAGTTTGGAGCGTTATTTAACCTTTCGCAATAAACTAGTATGACATTGGTTGATAGTGGCATTAAACACATTATTATCGCGTTAACTTTGACAGCCCTAGTTTATACTGATGCAGAAATGAACTCATAATGGTAGTGAAAGAATAATAGTGATGTGATGGTTGTGGTGTCAAGTTTAAAAACATGGTTTTAAAGGCTGTTCTGTTAGTGGAAGAGTTTAAACCAAACTATAATTCAGCCAACGCGTTGCCAAAAGCTCTTTTTTTTTTTTTAGAATACAATGACATGTAAACATGCAAAAAGCCTTGAGCCTAAAAACAACAATATGTCCACACCCAGAGAGGTGAGAGGATGATATGAATACCCAGCATGTATTTGGATGAGGACTTCGTTTGAATTCGACTAGAGCCACATGTCCTGGAGTCACCCTGCTGACACATGACACACTCGTGCACGTACTGTACACACCACACACAAACAGAGAGCAGGGAAACAGTGCACAAATGCTATTTAACACACTCAGGAACACATTTCAACATAAATGAAATGAAATAAAACTGTAAATTATTCATGTATTTCTAGGAAAAAATATATGGTCATTTTCCAATAGTGCAAAAATAGACCTTGAGGATACACACAATACATTTTGATGAGTAACTTTGTTTTTGTTATTAAGAAAGCTCCGTAGATAACAGGCCTATAGTACACAGCATGCTGCATCTGCCTTGTGGAAAACCCATAAAACATATTTGTCAGTAGGGAGCTGTGTATGTCTCGGTAAGTAGAGCAGGCGCTGCTGCAGCACAGTATTACATAACGCACCACTACACTATGTTTCCACCTCCCGTTACTATACCACCGCTACCTGAATAGCCCCCACGAGAGCACTCCACTATATTGCACTGATCCATAATTTTAACAGTGAGTCATTATCACAGCAGCTTATTTTACTGAAAAGCCGGTTTTAAATTCAGTTATTTGTAGGTTGCGGTGATGGATCTCCTCTCCTCACCCTTACTCTTTGCCCTCCCACAGCCTCCCCTCTCCTCCTCCTCCTCCTCCACCCCTCTCTATATGAGTAATCCTGATGAACAGATGGATGGAGATGAAAAAAAGGGGCATGCCAGCTTGTTGCGCTGCCATAACGTGTCAATCAGTCCCCTCCCCCCCCTCTCACCTCCTGCCCCGGTCCCATCCCATCATGCACTTTTCTCTCTTATCAAAATTTCAGCCTGATCTATCCTTATCATTATAGCATTATATTTGCTCCACCTAGCCCTGATGGTGTTGTTGCCAGTCCATTGATCAGTCTGACCATCTGTCTTACCTTTAACCACTACTTCTGGCCAGATTGGCATACAATTTAATGTGCACTTTCATGCACCCCAGACGACACAACATTACCAATTTTGACACTTCATGAGGAAAAACTTTACATTTTTAGCCCTACAACAGGCCCTAAAAATAGAAACCAACATAGTCAGCATCATCAGCATGCTGAGTGTCCCATACACTGCTTTTGAAGGGTGTGATGAAGCCACTACAAATACGGTCTTCAGAGCTTGATCAGGTCTAGTAAAAATGGAAAAGACGTATAGGAACGTCAGCCATAAATGTATTAACAATCTTGCCCTGAAGGATACACACAAACACACAGTAACTCACGTCATAGTAAAGCCACTAAAGTCACGCACCAAGGCCACGTGCATCTATCTGCTCATCAATACCTTTTACCTAGCGGTAGGAATACCAATGAGACTTGGCTGGTTTACAAGCCTAGCTGGATTTATGTGGCCACGTTCACACTGTCACACTGAATTAGAATGAGGCCAACTATTGATTCTAGGGGCTTTTATCCTTTTTAATTTGCATGGTTTAGCCCGTCAGCTACTAGTTTTTTTTTTGTGAGTTCTACATCACTGTTGAACATTATATAAAACTAGAGCTGTCAATCGATTGAAATTGACATTTTTTTATCTGTTCAAAATGTACCTTAAAGGGAGATTTGTCAAGTATTTAATTCTCTTACCAACATGGGAGTGGGTAAATATGATTGCTTTATGCAAATATATATGTATTTATCTATTATTGAAAATCAATTAACAACACAAAACAATGACAGATATTGTCTAGAAACCCTCACAGGTACTGCATTTAGCATAAAAAGTATGCTCTAATCACAACATGGCAAACTGAAGCCCAACAGGCAACAACAGCTGTCAGTGTGTCAGTGTGCTGACTTGACTACGACTTGCCCCAAACTGCATGTGATTATCATAAAGTGGACATGTCTGTAAAGGGGAGACTCGTGGGTACCCATAGAACCCGTTTACATTCACGTATCTTGAGGTCAGAGGTCAAGGGAGCCCTTTGAAAATGGCCATGACAGTTTTTTCTCGCCAAAATTTAGCACAAGTTTGGAGCAATATATAGCCTCCTTTGCAACAAGCTAGTGGGACATGGTTGGTACCAATGGATTCCTTATGTTTTCTCGTTTCAGACGATGCCAGTATCTTCACTATAGCTTTAAAACTGAGCCTGCTACAACCTCGGAAATATCAATTGCGTTAATGCGTTAAATAAATTAGTGGCGTTAAAATGAATTTGCGTTATTATTGCGTTTACTTTGACAGCCCTATCTAAACCATATTGTACTATATTCTGAGATACTAAGTTATTAGATAGATTTCTGTGTTATTACAGCCATTGGTTTCTGTTCAGTCATGCTTCACATTTTATAACCAAGTGATTTTTGCAGGTGAGTTAACACCTTAATGTGGACCGGATCACTGGACGTATACTGTTACGTCTATATCTTAGTTTCCATTAGAAAGGATGTATGGCTGTATAGGCTAGAAAAGGATGAGATACCAGATTCAGTTTGTAATTTGAATTTCATATATATATATATATATATATATATATATATATATATACACCCAAAATTGTACACAATACATGCACACATATAGCCAGCGTGGCCCTCTGCTCTGGCTGAGCCCACGGCTTTTGACGAGATGACCTTAGACAGGCGAGACATGCGCTCACAAACACACTCACACACACACACACACACATTCGCACATGGGCACATGCCCAACACCCAGCCAAGCCCCCGGCAGCCAACAAACCGGTCCATACGCCTGGCAAAATGTGTGCAATCGTCCAAATATCACAGCGATATAATTGGATGTCAGATGAAGCGAATTTTAATGGCAGCTATCAGTAATGGCTTTTGAGGGGTTACACATGGTTGAGCCCAGCGCTTTGTTTTATGAGCAATTATCATTTTTCTAAGCCATTCCAGCTGCACAATTTACAGTAATTTTAATTTATATTGAATTTTCATTATATATTTTAAATACATACACAATCCTTTGTGTTTTTAGTTTAGTAGATTTATTCTTTTATCATTTTGTCAAAGCAGGTGTTCATTTTTTTCACAAGATGAACACTGCAGTTTGTGTTAACAATGCAGGTGTGACACCTTCTGAGGTGATCTACCCTTCCCATGTTTTCACCTTTTCAGAGAGGATCACTCGGTTACCTCAATGTGCCCAGAGCAAAGCTGTTAAGATTCAATTCATGGAATGAAAGGCGGGGCTGCTCACGTTCCTTGAATAGGAAAAAGGAAAAAAAAGGCAACAGGAAATGACAATAAGATACTTCTAAGGCTATTCATATCAGGGGTTTAAGAGTGCTGGGGGAAGCATGGGAACTCGGTGCAGCAGGTTTAAGTTGTGGGAGGAGGGCTCAGCAGATCATCTTTGGTTGTCACCATTACCAGAGAATCTAGTCGGTGTAGTTCTATATTTCACTGTTAACCCTTTGACTCTGCCATAGAAATGGTCCACCAGTGTCTACATTGGCATTTTTTGCTTATTATGATGTAATTTCTTAGAGTATCTTCAAATGCTTCATATCCCTAAAATCTGCACAACCAATGCTAAAAGGTTTACGTCAGTCAATAAACTATGATAATTGATAAAAGTATTGAAATTGTCAAATTAACAAAATAGAAAAACCTGACGTTTTTCCATAAAATGTTTCTAAATAAACACACAAAACATATTGAGCCAAACGATTTCTAAATGTGAACAAAATATTTCATAACACATCATAAGTTATTTGAACCACGCACATTTTTAGGTGTTTTGATTGTTACGTTCCGCACGTGACGTCGTTTAATGACATCATGAGAAGCCTTAGCTTTCTGCTTCAAAAAGAATGAATGCTCTCGTTATTATGGTTTTTATTTTAGATCGATTTAAACAGGATCATGCAAAAAACGATCTCCAGCATCCGCCTGTGGTAGGTCTGTTTTTAAAGGGTTAAAGCCATATAATTACACAGAATGACATTACATATATAAATATTTAGAACTTGGCTAAATGGTCAAATGTAGATGTACATTTGTGTTTTGAGACAGTACTTAAAACCATACCCTTAGCACACCCTAAGTTTTATTACTATATTTAAATTAAGAATTTTTGCGTTCACGTATGCAGATGACACTGCCCCTTGTCTGTAATAAATCTTGTTTTTTTGGACAAAGCAGAATTAGGGCTGTGTATTGGCAAGAATCTGGCAATACAATACGTATCACAATACAGGTGTTACGATTCAATATATTGCCATATATTGCCATTTTTTAAATCCAATTTTAGGAAAACTATCATAGTATAAAGAACACACTGATATGCATAAATCTGAGTAAAAAAAGTTTACTTTTTTATGCAGTCAGAAAAGTGGGATCTGCATTGATCAAACTCCCTGTAACATTCAGCATGATAGCATGTAAAGTATTAATTAAAGATCTATAGAGTATTGAGAATCGATAAAGTATCACAAAACATATTGTAAGATTCTATATTTTCAATATTTTCTTACATCCCTAAGCAGAATTGGTTAGAGAACTGGTTAAAAACCCAAACTTTTCCACTACTGTATATATGTGCATTTTCTTTTCTATCATTACTGCAGTAAAGAACTACACCCGCTTCAACTGTGGGCATATTTTTCATTCCCGGAGGCGTCACCTTGTGCCCTAGATCACCCCTGCCGTTTCAGCGTTATCCCAGTGGTAAACAACATGAAGGACAATAGCACCCACGGGGTGGTTGTAGAGGTGCGGATGGTGAGGGTTGGGCAGGGGGGGGGCATGCTGACCATCAGCACTTCACAAAGCCTCAGAGAAAAGCAGGCGCTGGGGGATTCTGCGGATGGTGCTAGAAAAACTGACCCCAAAAAAGGGAAGGCCCGGCTGTGTGTATGTGTGTGTGTACATGTGCAAAAAGAGGCTGAGATGGTTTGTTCTGATTAGGTGGCTGTGTGTGATCCGGTTTGGGGACTATTGGAGACAAAGAGGCTGCCAGTTCTGTCCTTTCACTGCAAAAGAAGTGGTGTTAGTGTAGTGAAAGCTCCTCTTACAATAACTTCCACTGTAGCGGACAGCTTCCGATGAAGTCAGCAGTTAAATCATGACGTCTCTCTCTTAAATGGAGCTGTTGTAACTTGTAACTAGAGAGCTGCTGGTTCCAATCCTGACATGGAAACGTGGCTGAAGTGAGCAACAGTAAAACTTCTTAAAGGCTTACAAGAATATACCAGTCATATTTCAGGCGAGAGTGTCTTGTAATTCTTGTGTTGTTGTACAATTGTACAAGTTAAACATATAATATCTTGCCCTAGAAAAAAGGAATCAAATGTACAAACTGATTTGACTGCCAGTTTGCGCGAAAAGGCGTATGAATGATATGATAATATGGAAGGTGTTTAGTGTGTGATAAGTAGGGATGTCACGGTACCAGAAATCTAGTAGTCGATACCAATACTAGTGAATTTACATAATATTGTCTGGATGTCTGTCTTTGAGGTGCTTTGCTAAATTGGAAGTATTTCTTCCTTTGGAAAGAAAAGTACGACGGCACCGTTACTGCACCGCACACTGTTTTTTGCGGATCTATTATTACTACTTGTAAATCCGCCTTGAACTAAAAGTACTTCTATACCTGACTCTTGCTATTTGTTTTCTCAACTAGTTGAGGCGGAGGTAGCGCTGCAGCAGCTGCCATCTTTCATGTCTCGCGCTGTTGTTTGTTTCCGTGCTGTTACGGCGTTCTTCTTCTTCCTTCATTTCACGGCAGATGAGAACACTTGTAAGCGTATACTGCCCACCTTAGATCCGGAAGAATCGCATCTCCAATACCTCCGCTCAGGTACCAAAGAAAATGAGTACCGTCACATTTTTTTAATTTTGGTACCGAGTTGGTACCGAAGTATCGGTTCTTGTGACATCCCTAGTGATAAGTATGACTTTCTGGATTTCCGCGTGTCAGCTGTACGACGCGTGGGATGTCTGTGTAATGCCGAGGTATTTATACGCCTTCCCGTGAGACCGGGATGGATCTGTGGACATAATTTGGTGCATTCTGTGTGAACATTTCCCTGGAAATAAAACCTCACCAGTAATGCAAGTATGCCGTTACCTCATCCTCACTCGACGTTATTGTCTTTTTTTTTTTTTTTTTACAATAAACTCCACACCTCACCTCTGTATTCCCAAGTGTCAAGTGTTTTTTTTAGAAGAAAATACACCTTTCATAGCGCCCTGCATAGCTCCACTCTCCACCTGAGACAGAGTGCTTTATTCCCATCCCTCATATAATGTCTCTCCTTACCTTCCGTAAGGTAAGGACAGTGTAACGTTATCCACCTATTGTCTGCGGCATAAATGTGCTTTAGTAAATAATACTTAACTCCGTAAAAAGATATGAAACATGAATAGCAGCCCATCTATCAGGACATATTAGTGAGGCGGTGCTACCCCTTGTTTTCCTTTTTGATCAAAGATTCCAGTCAAGGCTTTTTGCCCAAAGTAGGGCCGTTTTCTCACCTTACAATGGGCTTTGTTCGTGGCAGACCGCTCGCTTGATGGGGGTTTGTCAAGGAGGGAGAGAGAAAGAGAGATAAACGGAAAGGAGAGACAGAGCAGCCGGCCAATAAAGTTATCAAATTGACAGACACAGAGGCTGAGAGCAGGTTGGAGTTTTCTACCCTGGGTCAGCCCTTTCTTCACGTGTTTACACAGAGGACTGCTGGTATGTCAGCACGTCTTTGTGTCTCTCCTGGTGTTGAATACATCTCTTGTCTCGTACCCACCGGCATTGTTACATTTTGCATTCTTCCTCAACAGACACTGGTAGTGTGTTCAACCCCCCAACCCTGGCCTGTGTCTTACAAAAATAATATTAATTTTAGGGCTGTCAATCGATTAAAATATTTAATCGCACATTTTTTATCTGTTCAAAATGTACCTGAAACAGAGATTTGTCAAGTATTTAATACTCTTATCAACATGGTAGTGGGCAGATATGCTTGCCTCATGAAAATGTATGTATATATTTATTACTGAAAATCAATTAACAACACAAAACAATGACAAATATTGTCCAGAAACCCTCACAGGTACTACATTTAACATAAAAAATATGCTCAAATCATAACATGGCAAACTGCAGCCTAACAGGCAACAACAGCTGTCAGTGTGTCAGTGTGCTGACTTGACTATGACTTGCCCCAAAACTGCATGTGATTATCATAAAGTGGGCATGTCTGTAAAGGGGAGACTCGTGGATACCCAGATAACCCATTTTCATTCACATATCTGGAGGTCAGAGGTCAAGGGACCCCTTTGAAAATGGACATGCCGGTATGAGATGGTTGCAATAGATTCCTTAGGTTTTCTAGTTTCATGTGATATCAGTAACTTCACTCTAGATTTAAAACTGAGCCCATTACAACCTCCGAACGTTTGATTGTGTTAATGCGTTAACGCATTAATTTGTTTTAACGGCAATAATTTCTTTATCGCGTTAACTTTGACAGCCCTAATTAAGTTATAGCTAATGTCAATATTTGGATCACGTGACTACTTGTATGTGAAAGAGGTCGCTGATAGTGATGAGCTACTGAAGTCTCACTAGACTCTATAGTTCCGCTAAGCTCTACGGAGTTTTATTATTTCATTTCTGGCCCGCAACTTCACTGTTTTGGTTCACTCTCACGGCTCATCAGTGTCATTTTCAGCAACTGCATGAAGCTCTAATGCCGAGCACCAAACAACAGTTAAAGTCAGCAACTACCTGGTGACCATAGTGGAGCATTTAGCAGCTAAAGAGCCAGATATTTACCTGAGCAAATGGTGGGGACCAAAATCAGAGCTAAAAGAAAGCTTTAAAGAATTAGTTTGCCAAATATATCAGTCATTCGCAGTCGTTCTGTTCACTCTCTAAAAGATAGCAGCATCAAGGGCTTATGCTACCTACACTAAAACAGTATAAGGGAATATTTCCTGCTGGATACAAGCATCTATGCTTTTCACACATGGTTGCAGGATTGGTTTGCAAAATACTGCGATAAAGTTCTCACCTCAGGCGTTGGTTGCACAAAGACGTTTGTTCAGTGGTCTGTACTGTTCGTGTATCTGTTAACAGGATGTTGTGGTTGTCTTTCCCACTATCTGTTTAGTTTCAGGGAGTTTTTGATTCAACCACTGGTAATATTTCCATTTAGTTTTTGTCACAGTTTTAAGGTTGTTTTTAAAGAAGTTCAGATGCACATTTCCCCCCGAAAAAAAAGTATAAAAGTCTGCTCTCTTAAATGTCAGCAGTGAAGTGGCGGTTACGCTGGCTTCACATTTAGGCTACAGTCTCCCTCCGTGTGTTTTGTGGGGACTCTCATGGCTCACAGCTCCTATTCTAGTGACCTGGTTACTGGAGACACTCAGACTGTAGTCTGGTTAGTGTGTTATGATGCATCATGTGTTGGATGTCTACCCAAAGGAGTGAAATTTCAGCCTGCAAAGAAAACAACTGATGTTGAATTTAATTTCACGCCAGACTGCAAGTTGTAAACGATCATTGTGGCATCAGCGCGTTTATGTACTAATAGTAATCCGTGTGTGTTTACCGAGCTACAGATGAGAGAGCATCAGATCCAGTCCGGTCTGGCTGGTAGCGGTCCGACTCTCTGAGTCTGTTGTCTTAGAAATATCTCTGTCACTATGATCTGATGTGACTGCAGATGACTGTGTTTTAACTAACCCCTCCCTTCCTAATTCCCTCCCTGCCTCCCCTCCTCATCTGTGTCGTCAGGCTGTCATGCCTCAGTGTCTCTCGGTGTGACTGAAGGCTACGGAGTGACCAACTTAGCACGTTGCTTCAGGGCTTGCGAACTGAGAGTGCAGGAAGACTGTTGGGTATGTGTCAGCAGGCTTCACGTCACTCTTTGTTGTTGAGAGTCGTTGGCTCTGGTTATATATTGAATATGCAATAGTCAAAGTCTGTTCTCATATCTTCTGACTGAAGATATCTAGTGACTACTTTTATTCAGGGTCATTTCATTGAGGGAGCAAACAATAGTTCAATGTCGGGGTCAAAGTACGACGGAGTATTAGGGCCACATTGAGGGGATTTCAAGAATAAAGTCATAATATTACGGGAATAAAGTCATAGGTTTACGAGAAAAACAATCGTAATGTTATGAGAATAAAGTCATGATATTATAAAGTAGTCATTTTATGTGTTATTTTAGAGGGGAAATAGAGCAGCATGTGTGAAAATTAGGAATGTTGAGCATCTTGTGAAGTTATATTTTATTATGTTTCACAAATAACAAAATACTTAATCTTTTGGCACATCAGCACCACATTATCATCAGTATCAGGACCTTGAAAAGATTGTGGAAGAAACTGCGTTTATTACGAAGAAAGAACCACACGGACCTGATTGGGGAAAAGCCTCTTTTGTGGGGGGAAATGACTTTATTCTTGTAATATTACGACTTTTTCTCTCAAAGTTATGACTATATTCTCTTAATATTGCGACTTTTTTTCCCCTTCAATGTGGTCCTAATACACTGAACATGACACAAATGGCTTAATGGACATTGTTGTTATCAGATGAACTCTCCAACAAATCAGCATGTTACCAAAGTGGTTCAAGAATGGAGTTACAGTATAGAAAACTGAAACACATTGCTTATACTGGGGTCAAAAGGAATAATCCGACATTTTGGGATTAAATATGCTTATTCATATTCTTGCCGAAAGTTAGAGGAGAAGATAGATACCACTCTCACATATGAAGGTACCGCCAGCAGCAGGTTAGCTTAGCTTAGCATAAAGACTGGAAACGGGGGGAAACAACTGGCCTGTCTCTGTCCAAGGGTTAGGGGCTGTGCAATTAATTTAATTTCAATTATGATTTTGGCTTCCAATGATAATTTAAAACAAGATAATCGATATAAAACATTTATTGTGCGGCATTTTATTTCGCAATGACGCTCCCGTTTTGTCTTGTGTTATAAATCCAGCACACCCCTTTCCTTTACAGCGGCGCGGTTTCCTCGCTCGGCGGGTCAAGGATGGCCGTGTGGGACGATCCCCTCATGGGAACTCTCCTCGGCGCTGGCTGGCCCTCGCCGGGTGCATTTCCTCCGTGGTACCGTGCCGCAATCGGCTCCAGGTCGGCTTGGAAAGGCCTGGGTGAAGGTGGCGCCTCACAGCACCCCTTCGCCTGGACTTCGCCGCTGAGTGCTCGCTGATCTCTCTTTCCCCGCGGAGAGGGGAAATGTAAAGAGCAGCTGTGCGCATGCGATTAAAAAGGGAATGTTGGTTAAATTGAAAATGAACATCGTGTTCCGATGTTCTCTGTGCAGTAAATCATTTTAAACTACTGACCGTTTAAATCTACAGCCATTTAGTTTCAATAGCTCCTTATTAAGCGTTGAGCGCTGAGCTCAGGCCACATCATGCACAAAGCAAAAGAAGGGAATAGATCCAGGTTACTGAAAGTGTGTCGGGACAGAAGGTGGATTAATGCCGAAGCGTATAGCTGCTGCTGTGCGACCTCGCCACTGAATTACGTTTTCATAAGCACTTATATAACGGCCGTGCGGTGCAGTTTTATGGCTTTCTGTACGGGAGTGAGTAACATTGACTCATCCATTAATGAAGACTCCTAGGATATGGTTGCAGACTCACTGTTGAGCTTGAAAAGGGGGGGAGAGACAGACAGAAGGCGGACATCATTTGGTAGAATGTGTGAGGATAAGGTTTTGGGATGTAGGATTGGCTAGTGGACGTCTGCCACTATCATCCATTAAAATGTCCTTTTGAAACTTCCTGTTGACTCGTGCAAATGTAACACTGAGACCACAATTAGCACTTTCAGTTTGAGGAAAAAATATAAATGACAGAGTGGAATAGAGGGGGGAAGACTGGAAGTGAAAGAAAGAAAGAAAGAAAGAAAGAGACAAGGATAGAGTGATGAAGATGGGAAGGCAGAGCTGGAGGGCGACACTTTGACCTCTAGGGCTTTGGCCAGTGAGTCAGAGAAGAGAGGGAACGAGGAGGATGAGAGATGACCTGCCCACTAGCCAGATAGTCATCCCACTCATCCTTCATTTGAGTCCTCCGTCATCATCTTTGTTATTTTTTTTTAGTCCGTGACCTGTGCGGAAATGAGCAATGGAAAATGATTATTACCTTCTTAACTCAAGGATGAATGCTAGGCTATATGTGTGTGCTTCTGTGAGAGTCGGAGAAATGTCTTACAATCACACAGCACAGCCTCTTGGTATCGCCTTAACAGGCTTCAAAAACACGTTGTAGCGCGGTGCACAGTCAAACAGGTATGAAAGTGTGTTCGTCCTCTTCATTTAAAAAAGGTCAAAAGTGCAGTTTTATGCTGCATGATCATGCAAATCAAAGGCTGTGAGGAATTTTCCAACGTGAACGTCTCAGCAATTTATGCCAGTTAACACTCGGTGACATTCTAGCTGTTGAAATATGTTGACATTTGCACATGGCAGCTTGTTTTATGTGTGTGTCTGTTTTGTGTTTGTGCCCGTGCTCAGGGAGTCATCTGTGTTGTCTACAGATTTTTTTTTTTTTTTTTTTTTTTACCCCCGGGCAGTTAATCTCTCTGCCTCTCTGGAGATGTGACCCGGGTCAGACATTAAAAAAAAAAAACAGACACACAGGAGAAGAACAGATGACAAATTGAAGATTATATTTTATTTCCATGTTGGGGGATTTTTTTTTTACAGAAGTAATTACTTTATATACAAATAGAAGATACATCAAATACAAGAAACAGGGAAATACACGCATTAGCTTTGTTGCCGAGTGTTTGATGAGTTTGGTACAAAGGCTAGAGACGGGGAAACGGCTAAACTGTTAACACACGGCTAACACACGTTATGTCTTGTTCGTTTAATCTGTACAAAAAATGATTAGTTGACTTAATCAATTAATCATTATTATTTTTTCCATGCAAAAATGGCAGAAAATGCTGTATTCAGCCTCTCAAATGTGGAGATTTCCTACTTTTCTCTGTTTTATATCATAATAAACTGAATATCTTTGGGTTTTGGACTGATAAACAAGACATTTAAAACATCATCTTGGACTTTGAGAAACTAGGATGAACATTTTTCACTATTTTAATGGACAAAACGATTAATCGATTAATTAATCAGCAGATTAATTGATAATGAAAATGGTTAGTTGCAGCCCTGCAGAGGTCTCAACTCTTCGCCAGAAAGCGAATAGGGCGCATTCCCCAAAATATCTAACTTGTGTCAAGGTTGTTTTTTTAAACAAATCAACACTGTGTCCTTTAATAGTAGGAACCATCTGAGGGAAATGTCTACTTTAAAATAGAGCTCGATCATTAAGCTCTGCCTATGATAACAGGCTATTCACATAAATATCACATATTAATGCTGACATGCTAAGAAAAGAGCAGAGCAGTCAACTGCAGCATTTTTATGTTTATTTGACTTTAATTTTTCAGAATTCAAGTTTTATATAGTTGTGGGAAAGTCGCCATATATGGAGGACAGATCCTGCCAAAATCAAAATTAAATAAAAGGGAAAATTAAAATAGAAGAGTAGAAAGGGGAATTAATACAAAGAAGCAAAATTAAACAGTAATATAAATTTATCACATTTTAGTAAATCAGTATTTTTGGTACATTGAATGGCATATTTATTTATTGAGTCAATTATTTTTAATTTGGCAGGTTCTGTCCTCCATAGCCGTAGACACCAGATACTAAATAATAAAGTTTATTGGAATGTTAAAAAAAAGAGGATGTCGTCTGACATACTACAGATTTTTTAATATTCTCAAATATTCATACAAGCCTCAAAAATCCAGAATTAATCGAGCCCTATGCTTTAAAAAGGAGAAGACCAGTAAAGCCAGTAATTGATGCAGCATTTCATTTTTCACCCGTCCCGTCACTCTCTCCCCTCAGGCTACAGAATTTCTCTTCTCCCTTTCCTCCCCATCCTCTGTAATGTTTTGAACGTCTGCTTCATTTTTACCCATTTGTACATTCTATTCATCAATCATCCATCTCCCCCCTTCTCTTCCCTTTTTGTCACTCATTACCTTTTAAACAAAAGTCCCACTTAGAAGCAGGTGAAGGAGCTTCACTGTCTCTCTCTCTCTCTCTCTGGGAGAAAATGGCCAGAGGTCCAGCATGGTTTAATGTGTGTGTCGCTGTGGGGGGATGCCGTTTGTGCTGTAGCAGCATGGAGCATTATTATAATTAATCTGAAGATGGGCTATTACATTTGCATGATATCACATTGCCTTTTTTTCCACAATGAGATTAGAAGATTTAGCATGCATGGCCTGCATATAATGCATTCCGTTGTGCTTCTCTCTCTCTCTCTCTCTCTGTTGTCTTCCCTCTCGATTAACTAGTGAGAGTAATATCCAATCGGACGTGTCGGCGTAATTAGCTGTGTCCGGGGGTTGTATTAGCTCACACACTCTGCCTAGCTCAGCTAGATGGCATCTGACACACTACTTTCCGTGTGTGTGTGTGTGTGTGTTCATTACCGCTCTCTCCCTATGTCATCAGACATGCTTCCTCTCCAGCAGTGTAGACACGTCACAGGCCTGAAATCCAACAGCGAGCTTGATAGTTTCACCTTCAAACGCCTCTGAAGACTTCAACCCCCCGTGTATTTGTGTGTGTGCTCTGCCTGTGTGTCCACATGTGTTTGTGCGTCTACGATACATGTGCAAAAGATGCATGTGCTAGTCATGAATAATGACGACGTCAGGGTGGACTGAGCCATTTTACCCGACAGCAGCACGCTGCTCCACCTCGAAATCCATCTCTGCTCTGCTGACAGGAGTTACTGTCAACCCCGTGGCTACTGTGATTCAACTCAGGCTCACGTCTTTCAACAAATCACTTAGACTAGCGCTGATAATGAATGTCTAGTCTTTGTCAAAGCATGAAGAATGCGCTGTTGTGTGTAGAAGATGGAGACATTAATCAAAAACGTGGAGTATCTTGATGCTATCGGTGCAGTGATGGAATACATTTTGCTAATAAATTAATGTTGGCTAATGCACATGTGGCACACTGCAAGACAAAGCACATAAAAGGGGAAAACACACACACACACACACTGCTCCCCATGGTGCAGTTTACAATATCCCATTAATGCTATCATGGCTCTGTGTGTTTGTGACGGCTGTATGTATTGATCTGGGTCTCTTTCTTATGGACCACGCGTCAGAAGCTATACAGTCCTGGCTCGTGGGTGCCCTGCACTCACGTGTAACCCGACATACTGTATGTGACACACTGACAAAGATGCTCTGTGGTGCGTTTGTGCATGCATGTGCCGATCTGCGTGCAGCTGTATCTTGCTGAGCAGAGTTGCGATTGTTCCGGCCGAGCGCACTCACGTGCCATATGTTTACAGGCAAACACGTGGTGGATCAGGAGGGGGCATCTCAGCGGTGCACATGGGATGTTCTAATGAGCGGTGGCCATCTCGTCTTGAGAACGATGCATGTTGAAGACAGCTAGCAGTCTGGAGTCTGTGTCTTATTTGTAGAATATAGGGCCGACGAGTTCGGGATGCTTAAGTTGTTTAAGTTACGAGGACTGGAATCAAGTTTGTTTGGACTTTTCCTCCTGGCAAACTCTTTACGTTGGCAAGCTATCCGACGGACGAGTCCACTTGTGATCCGTGACTTACACGACCTAGTTTGGATGTTGTCCTTTTGAGAGTGTCCGTGAAGTTGCAGCAAAGTAAACTTTCCATTGTGACTCAGACTAAATATTCTGTAGTGTGTACCCACACATCTTTCATTTTTATGGACAGATCTTATACACATTTTGCGAGTTGGCGGTTATGTCGTCTAAATAACTCCATTAAAGGGGCTAAATTTGATACCCAGAGCGTTAATATAGCAGCAAACAACTATTTGCTGTGTAAAGATATGGAGGAGTAATGTCTACCTGAGCAGAGAATGAAGTCACTCTCCCTCTGTGTGTGTGTTGTAATCCGAGCTTCTTCTTGTTCTTTATTGACATAACCCGGCTGGCCGTGCGTACTTTTAGTGCATGTTCGTGCATGTGAGCGTGCCCCACTGGATAGCTCACCGCCGCCGCTCTGCGCTGCTCTCATACGGCGGTTAAAGCTGATAACGTCGTCCCGACCAACGGCGTTATTGCTGAAGCGTAGCCCCCACCCTCCAATTTCCCCTCAGGTAAACACTGTTAACTCCATCAGCACTTTTGCCGTTGTTTGCACCTAGGATAGCCATATTTTCAAATAACCAAACTGGGAAGTGTACCGCACGCTCATGCACGAGCATGTAATATGCGCGCGCCGCAGGCGTTTTCATCAGGATGGCTAACTTGGTGCACCTGTCGCTCATTTGAGCACGGGGTGCTGATCCAAGAAAAGGCATTATTATAGGGGGGGGGGATGCATTAGAGGCTGTGATAATCATGATGCACTGACAGTTTGGGAGTCCCGTAGAGAGTTTTCCTCAGAGGAAATTTATTGTTGTCTGGGACTATGGGATTATTTTTCAACTTTAGTTTTGAACTTGAACAATCTCCCATCACATCACATTGCTCCGCTCGCACAGCCACACATCTACCTGTAGGCTATTATAAATAAAAATGTGGAGCTCAGACGACATTTTGGCAAGGACGGAGACACCGGGTGAAAGACTGACAAGGAGCCGACAGTCCTGAGGGAGTTATAAGCGGAGCGAAATGTTTGAAGTGATTCACAATTTTTCGCCTGTTGCCTAATCAAAACAACACGTTTGATGTGCACATAAGCACGGAGGGTTCTGTGGTTCATGAGTCTGATGCTGGTTGCACAAAATGTAACTGGCAGATCTGCCATATATCTGTGTTTTACAGATATTTGTCAGGACTCAGGACACCTAGCTTGAAACTGGGACAATACCGGACAAACCGGGACATCTGGTCAACGTATTTGCAACGAGCCGCCCAGCTCGCCGTTGCCATGTTGAGAGCCGTTGAGAGGCAATAGAAATGCTCCCAATCCCGTATTTAGCCCCTTTAAATAAAACCAAAACATACCATTTTAGTGACCCATGTGGTAATCTGTTGTTTTTTTCTACCTCTCTGTAGTGTGGATCCAGACTTTGTCAATCCGTTGACCGTCCTGATTGTGTCGTTGAACCTGGACAAAAGGTTTCCATCGTGACACACCCGAACCATGGACAGGAACAGGAAGCGGGTGCCGGGCTTCGGAGCCGTGTTATTGACACTCTTGTGTCACATGACCTCAGCGCTGGAAGTGCCTCTCGATCGTAAGTGTCGTCTTTATCAATATCAACATTTACTGTGATTACCACAAATAGTAAATTCGGAAAACTTTTTTCCCCCCCAAACTATTCTGCTTGCATCAACACTTCAATCTCCATGGAGAACTGTAATGGAAATTCCACTTAACACTTTCATTTTGTGGGGCATAATGAAGAACATTACAGCCCCTATGAGCCACTAAAGGGGCTCTAGAGTAGCTGCAGATTGAACAGCAGTTTACCGGTTTTCTTGCGTTTCAGCTCTGCACGTTTCAGCATGGAATCGACTTTTAGTTATGAAAATGCAATTCTGAAGAACTTGTCTCTCTATGTATCGCACATCCTGTGTGATATTCTGATGTCTTCAGCTACTTTTCTGGCATTGATTGCACCTGCCTGATGAACCTGAAGCCACAGACGGAAATCATATTTCTTCTAAAACGTCATACAGGCTCAGTGAAATGCTTAAATGCTGTTCTTTACTCCTCGCAAAAAACTAACACCTTTCCTCAATATTCTGTCACTTGTGGTACGGCGTGTCACGCTGGACAAAAAGCTAAAGTACTGGAAGGATGTAAGTTGCCTCAAACACTGCTGTGACTTCTACTGAAGTGTTGACTTTTTGCACTTTTATTTTAACTCGCTTTTGTGTGTTCTAGCAATTTAGATTGTGCATGCAACACTTTTTTTTTATCTCAACACTCAACACTGTGTGACTTGCTTGTTTTGGAGTGGTGTTCTTGGTTTTATGTCAGATCAGACTGGTAAGTTGTCAGATACAGATAGCTGTTTGCAGCTCCAGATGGTGTTACTGTGTTGAACGCCTTGTTGCATGTAGCTTGCATGTGTAAAGAGCCCCAAGTGTGCCGTGTTTACATTTCACCGTATGCATCTGAATATGCTTCTTATTCATGTTTCCTCCAGTGCCACAACCCCCCACCATAACGCTACAGTCCCCGAAGGATTACATCTTTGATCCGCGGGAGAACATTGTCATCCACTGCGAGGCCAAGGGGAAGCCTCATCCCAGGTGAGACGATCGCTCCTCCCCATCCCATTGATGTTTTTTTATCCATCCCAGTCATACACTATGCGAGCATCTGTCACCGGTTACTTTTCCAGTTAACGGTGTAATTAATCGACACAAGCTTGTGCGGCGATGGTATGCTAAAGAGTTTCAGAAATCAAGAGCAAACTGATTTCCATTCAGTTTAAATCTGCTTCTTAACCTGGAGCGATGTGGATATATCAATCACCCTAGCAACTGTTGTCATGGAGACCACTTGAGAAACATACCTGGCAGAGTGAATTAGACACAGTTTAACCCCTGAATCAAGTTAGAACACGCCAAACTCCCTGCTATGAAATCAGTGGTTACAATCAGGTCTGCATGAATAGACCACAATGCATCTGTGACGATTCAAACAGTCATTTCCTCTCTTTTGTGTTTCTCTTCGCGGCTTCTAACTTGGAAAATCAAGTGACAAATTATGGTTCTCGTTGATCCTAGCTTCTCGTGGACGAGAAACGGGTCCCACTTTGATGTCGAGAAAGACCCCAAAGTCCTGATGAAGCCCGGATCGGGAACTCTGGTCATCGACATCAGCGGGGAGAAGGCCGAGGCCTACGAGGGAACGTACCAGTGCACGGCGCACAACGAGCACGGCACCGCCGTATCCAACAGCATCGTCATCAGACAGTCCAGTAAGACTTCTGGTTACATTCAATAACATTATTTCTATTAGTTTTCATAAATTAGAATATATTCTAAAGGCTCCAATGATAAAAGTTTTGTTTCAATTTGTAAAGTTTGTTTTGGAATTTTAACTTTGATTCTTAGTGTCCAGCTTCCACTTTTTGCAAATATGAATATTCATATTATCCATACTTTGAGAAGCTATATGGGGATCCTCCAGTGCTTTTGTCTCATGTTTATGTGACTCGCAGGGTCCCCCTTGTGGTCAAAAGAGAGGAATGAGGCCATCGTGGTGCAGATGGGGGTCTCCCTGGTGCTGCAGTGCCGACCCCCTGCAGGGCTGCCCCCGCCCGTCATCTTCTGGATGGATAACAGTGAGTCATGCTCATGCATACATATCTGCACACGTTTCTACATGCTAGCTTAAATCATGAGGTATTTGTGGAGAGAAATGATGAAAAAGGAAAGAGATTTTCTTGTAAAACTGAATCAAACAAGCTGCTTCCATTTAAAATGTTTTCTGTCTCGTGTCCAACTCTCTTTCTCTTTCTCCCGTCTTCCAGACTTCCAGAGGCTACCGCTGGATGAGCGAGTGTCCCAGGCTCTGAATGGAGACTTGTACTTTTCCAATGTTCTCCCAGAAGACACCAGGAGCGACTACATCTGCTACGCTCGCTTCCCTCACACACAAACCATCCAGCAGAAACAGCCCATCTCCGTCACCGTGCTGGACAGTAAGTCACTGGATTAATTAAATGTTACTTGCTCAGAATTTGTTTTTGTTTTTTTCAGTTGACATTTGATTCTAGGGCTGTCAATCAATTAAAATATTTAAATCACATTTTTTTACCTTTTCAAAATATACTGTACCTTAAAAGGGACATTTGTCAAGTATTTAATACTCTTATCGATATGGGAGTGGGCAAATATGCTGCTTTATGCAATTGTTGGCCTATATATATATATTTATTATTGGAAGTCAACATATAATAATGACAGATATTGTCCAGGAAACCCTCACAGGTACTGCATTTAGCATAAAAAATATGCTCAAATCATAACATGGCAAACTGAAGCCCAACAGGCAACAACAGCTGTCAGTGTGTCAGTGTGCTGACTTGACTATGACTTTCCCCAAAACTGCATGTGATTATCATAAAATGGGCATGTCTGTAAAGGGGAGACTCGTGGGTACCCATAGAACCAATTTTCATTCACATATCTTGAGGTCAGAGGTCAAGGGACCCCTTTGAAAATGGCCATGCCAGTTTCTCCTATCCAAAATTTAGCATAAGTTTGGAGCGTTATTTAACCTCTTTCACGACAAGCTAGTAGGACATGGTTGGCACCAATGGATTTCTTAGGTTTTTCTAGTTTCATATGATACCCGTATCTTCACTCTAGCTTTAAAAATGAGCCTGGTACTACCTCCGAAAGATCGAATGCGTCAATACGTTAACTTTGACAGCCCTATTTGATACAATTGTCGCAATGTATGTAGTGCAAAAAGAAACTCTTTACTTGCAGATTTGGGTTCTGAATTTCTGAAGATGTAGCACATTTTCATTCTTATCTTCTGATTTCACATTTGATTTAATTTTTCACATTTATAGATCATTTTGAATCACATTTAGTGACATTCAGTGGGATCTTGCGTTACTCCCGTTTCAAATCTGTGTGATGTTCCTGCAAAGCTGCTCAGCATTAGTTGAATGTTTGTGCCGTTCTTCCTGTATTCTACTTGTCCTCAGCTTTAAGTGCTTCTAGCAATAGAACAATTGTCATAATATAGCTGTAGTGTTTTACCCGTGATGTGTCAACGCACTTACAATGCATTTTCACGACCTAATGCATTGGTGAATACAAAAAAAAAAAAGCCATTGTGAAGTAACTCATTTCCTGTTTTCTTTCCTAGTTTTGCATGCCAATGATTTTCTGTTATATTACAGTGGAATCAATGAATGAGACTGTGGCCGCTTTATACAATATCACTGATTTCTATGTTGGTGAGTGCTGCTGGTTTATTCCCATTCAGCCCCCCCCTCAGTGTGAATCCAGCCCTGTTTCTATACTCCCCAGCCTAACCGTACCGTACCCAACATACACACTCGCCTTTAACTTGGCCTCAACCCCCTCCTCTGTGACTCGATTAACAAACTTTCCTCAAGTTTCTCTCATTTCTATCCTGTCAGTGTTTACTTATGCAATTCACAAGGGTCTAAGGAGAGATATTTGGTCAATATAAATAAAAATGACGAGACTGTAACGCATGAACAGCCGTATCCATGACCGCCCCCCGTGTGCCGATAACATATTAAAGCCTGAGATGTTTGGAGCCTCCTTCAAAGCATGCGTAACATTAAATGTCAGCTAACTGCATCTCACCCTAGAATCATAGAACACATTCAGGACTGATCTCATGATCTGCTACATGAAGCACACCCTCAATGATCATCCAAGATGGCCACATGTGAAGCATGATATTAGTATGCTAACATCTTTGTCCACCTTCTGAAGTAGAAGAGGATCATTCGTTATCTATATTCTGACCTTTTCGGCAAGACATCTAGATCGTTCCATTACGGACTTCTGAGAGATGATGTGTGTGTGGCTGGGGGGGGTGTCGCTTTCCACCAAGATGAGACCCCCCTGTGTTGCCATAGCAACTAACCAACGGCTACTCCTCACAGGGAGATTCCTCTCGCTCTCCGATTCGGAGATGCTGCCTCACACAGCATGTGACGAGGCTTTAAGAAATAAAAACGTACATCGTGTTAGGTCGCCGCTCATTTATTATCCCTTCTATCCACTTCATGTCTCTTCACTTGACAGTGTAACGTTTCTACTACCCATTTCCTTCCCTCCTTCAACTCCTCACACTGTGGCAAGAGGAGCCTTCAGGTCTTATGTTGCAGTCCGGTTCTGATTTGGTTGTGTGTGCTCATGTGTTCAGACAGCCCAGAGGGGGAGCGGCGCCCGGGTTTGATGACGCCTCTGGGCGCCACTAGCACCAAGATGGTTCTGAGAGGAGAGACTCTGGAGCTGGAATGCATTGCTGATGGCTTGTAAGTAGGCATCTGCTGTATCCTACTGTATAATACGGAAGAAATACACCATTTTTTGTATTATACAACAATGTGCTTTATAAGAATCCGTCAGAAGACTTCGGTATTTGACAGCACAAAATGCAGAAATGGCACAAAAACCAAAACATCCTTGTTGTATTTGCTTCCGTGACAGGCCCACTCCAGAGATCTCCTGGCAGAAGGATGGAGGAGAGCTGCCGAGCAGCAGGATGTCCTTTTATAACTTCAAGAAAACGCTCAAGGTTTCTGATGTGAGTGAAACCGACGGCGGGGACTACCGCTGCACAGCCACAAACAACCTGGGCACCGTATACCACATCATCAAGGTCACCGTCAAAGGTATGCAGGTTGACCCTGTTATTTTTGTTGTTTCAATTCGTGCGTCGTGTCATTTTTTTAGTAGCGACCAGCTGTTCTACAGCGGTCGGTTCACAACAATTTCTCTACCCTTTTGGTGGACACAGTTTTTTTCCCAAGGAGGCTGTAATTAGGCATAGAGGTCAAGTGTGTGGGTGTGAAGGTGTGTATTCGTGTTCATGCCAACTGGCAAAAAGGTGGTGTGGCAGTGGCCTATAACAAAAAAGGGGACTTCTAAATGGTTTCTCTCATCATGGCCAAACTCATGAACTGTTTGTTGTAGATACTTGTGGGAGGCATCATTAGTCTCAACAGAGAGTTCCTGTTCCAGCCCTGTCCCTGTAGTTAAGCCACGCCCCTTTCATAACTCATTAACTATTTCTCACACACCTGTGTGAGGTGTTCCGTTTTTCAGTTTTGGAAATTTAAAGTAAGTTAATTGAAGTTTGACAACCAGGATTTGTGTGTGTTGAGATTCAACAAAGCCGGCAAAACAAAATGATGCACTGAAAGCTGCAAAACTAAAGTGTTGATTCGCAGTGGGATCGATAGTACTAACAACACTTTTCAGCAGCTTTACATGACATTTTAATCTTACATTTACACAGATGCAAATATTTCTGCTTCCTTAAATTACGTACATCATGTAGCAAAAGGCTCAGCAAAGTTTTTTGTTTTTTTTTGTCACCCTCAAAATCTTGCCCTTTTGTCATCCACAGCGGCCCCTTTCTGGGTCAGCGCTCCCAGGAACCTGATCCTCGCCCCGAACGAGACCGGCATCCTGACTTGTCGAGTTAACGGAGAACCCAAACCCAAGATTAACTGGTTTGTCAACGGAGTCCCCATAGAGAGTGAGTAAAAATGAGACCGTGCTTTATTAAGATAGAATCTACTACATTTACGCACAGTTATGTCCGAAAGTACTTGACAGCAACAGAAAGTATAAGTAAACATGCAGCGCTGTAGTAGGCTGTGTTTTTTCCCCTCACTGCATGGTATTCTATACAGTTTCAAGTAATGCACCAGATTCTACATACACAAAACTGTAATGCAGTTGGAAGTTGGACCATATCTCCTGTCTTATGTCTTGTTATAGATGCACCGGAGGACCCCAGTCGGAAAGTGGATGATGACACTGTGATTCTTAGCAATGTGCAAACAGGGTCCAGCGCTGTCTACCAGTGTAACGCATCCAATGAATTTGGTTACCTGATGGCAAACGCTTTTGTCAACGTTCTTGGTGAGTTAATCTTTTTTGTTGGAAAATATATATATAAATACATTTTGGATATACAGGCCAGCGTGTGTGTGAGACGGGGAGATGCTGATTTAGATAATGTTGTGCTTCTTCCCATAGCTGAGCCACCAAGGGTGCTAACTCCACCCGACCGAGTGTACCAGGTCATCACCAACAACCCCGCGTTACTTCATTGCGCCTTCTTCGGCTCGCCAATACCATCCATCACATGGTAAGATCCAGATCAGGTTTCCAATGTTTGCAATGGGCAACGCCAGTGAGAATCAAAGTCTTTGTTTATTTAGCCATTTCCCACCAGTTTTGCTGCACAGCACCATTAAACACTTTTTTCTTTGCTTGCTGTTTCCGTGCAGGTTTAAAGACAGTCAGACCAGCGTTAAGAACGGTGACCCTTATGTGATCCATGAGAACGGTACATTGGAGATTCATGTGGCCCAGCCACTAAACAGTGGGAAGTACACCTGCATTGCCACCAACAGCCTGGGGATCAAGGAGAACCATATCTTCCTGGAGGTTAAAGGTCAGATATGGAGATTGGTGGTTCAACTCTAAGCCTGTTAAGACTATTACAGCTCTTAAAGGTCCCATATGGTGCTAATTTTCAGGCTCATACTTGTATTTTATGTGTCTACTAGAACATGTTTACATGCTGTAATGTTCAAAAAAACACTTTATTTTCCTCGTACCTGAATATACCTGTATTTACCCTCCGTCTAAAATGCTCCGTTTTAGTGCATTTCAACAGAATCGCAACGGAATTGCGTTGCTAGGAAACAGTTTGGGTCCATGTTTACTTCCCGTCAGCTGATGTTATTTACATACACTGCAACAGAAAATAAACTGGGACACATTTAGAATGTTTTTGTTTAAAACCATGTAAATATTGTATATTTGTGACATCACAAATGGACAGAAATCCTCACGTTGTTTCAAACACACAATTTATGAATACGGGCTGTGTGTGTTTCTCCGTATATTGAGCGTTTTGATAGTTTAACAGTATTTATACAGGACTTAAACCTGCTTTATAATATAAAAGACATGACAAAAGACAAAATCTCACTTTTTACAATATTGGACCTTTAAAGAGATTATATTTTAGATCTCTATAATCATTAGGTTATGTGATCATCAAACTTTTTATTTTTCTCCATCTTCCAGAGCCCACCCGTATCCTAAAGCAGCCAGAGTACAAGGTGGTGCAGAGAGGCATGAGCGCTGTGTTCGAGTGTAAAGTCAAACACGACCCATCCCTCATTCCCACCATGACCTGGCTCAAAGACAACGGACAGCTGCCCGACGGGAGGTACAAACACCTCGAGACTCGTACAAGATTCATTTATTTCATTTTAAGACTTATATTTTTTAGAATTTTAAGAACTTGGAGGAAAGAAATAATGCATCATCTCTCTGTGGTGATGCTCCGTCATCAGGTTTGAGGTGGGCGAGGACACTCTGACCATCAAAGATGTGACAGATGGAGACGAGGGCACCTACACCTGCGTCATGAACACCACCCTCGACCAGGACTCAGCCAGCGCCATGCTGACTGTCGTAGGTACGTTCACAGTGCATTTCACAGGGCTTTTTAAACTCAACAGGTTACCAGAGGTCAGGGATTTTGAGGATAGAATTTCCAATGTGAATCCTGGACACTTATTTGTGAAGAAATTGTAAATGTAGTGAAATTGTTAATGGTTTAGACTCCACACAAGAGCACAAAGTAATCCCTTTCTCTTCCACCCTGCTTCTGATTTATACAGATTTTTAAAAATCTCTTCGTTAGTGAAGTGCACCAAAAACATTTGTTTCCACCACTTTCAAATGTCAGGAACAGTTGGTATCAGTTCTAATCTCATTTAGTGTCACATTACAAACACTATTTTCCTGCTTTTTCTGCCATTTCTAATATCTGTCACTAACATCTAATCTTTTCTTGTACTTTACTCTCGCTGTCTCAGAGGCTACTCCTACTCCAGCTATGGTCTACGGTAAACAATGTCCACAGATTAGAATTTTGTAGCTTTCATTTGTTTTCACCCAACCATCAAGTTGTGTTTGTAAAACCTTTACATTTCCTTTAAAATGTTTATTTTATGTCGGTTGTTCTTATCGCTTTCTTTATCCCATATTGTACCATTTGATATTGAATTTAGTTTTGTTTTATATGGGGTATATATTTTACAATTTAAAGAGTTTTATTTAATTGTGAAAAATACGCAGCCTCAGCACACTCATGGTTCACCAACACAGGTGCTTTCATTCAACCTGCCTGATTAGACCCATTCTCAGGTGTTCGTGGCCGTGTGCAGACCGTGATTGATTGCCGAGGTCTAATCAGCCAGGAGTGACAACACCTGTTGGTGTGCATGGTCTTAACATGTGCACAAAATACTGCACCTTTTTTTTAAAAACAAGAAACAAGGATTTCTTGACAAAATCATAAATCAATTTTACAAACTGCCTCCTGTGTTGTATTGAATGAAGATATAACATTAACTGAACAACAGTGATATGTTTGTCCACAGTTCAACTCTGTTATTTTTATTTAAAAAGCTTTTTAATTATAAAATTATGGATAAAAAAGCAAATCTTAAACTAGAGTACTCATCAAAGTAAATTACCCTGCACCTCATTTACTGTCAAATTCACTCTCAGTGTCAAATTTTCATTTGAAACAGTGGCAAGGACTTGCTGTAATGCAATAGCAGAGAGGGAGTTTCTAATTTTTCTGTGGTTCTGGGCTCCCCCGTTGTGTTTGTGCAGAGAAACCTGACCCTCCGACTGACCTGGAACTGACTGACCAGACAGAGAGGAGCGTTCAGCTCACCTGGATCCCCGGAGACGAACACAACAGTCCCACACAGAGTATGTAATGCTTATCAAACACTACACACACTTCACTTTTCTGCTGCCAAACTTGAAATTAGGCACTATAATCACTGACAACGAAAAACAAATTTCCCCCATTTCAAATTTGGTTTAAGGTTTCTGGAAGCAACTGTGGATTTGTGGGAATAAAGATGTGAACTTGGCATGATTAGCAATGAGCTGTACCATGGTTAAATATACACAGACTTTGACTTAACTTAAAGGAATAATCATCAGTAAGAAATGTGTGTCCTGTTTCTTTAAGGCAGCGTCTAACTTCCTTAAAAAGATTCTTGAACTTTGAATCTTTTTTTTAATTTTCCCCAGAGTTTCTGATCCAATACGAGGATCTGCTCCACCAGCCAGGAGTTTGGATCAACCTGACGGAGGCTGTTGGTACCAGCACCACGACGCGGTTAAACCTCTCTCCGTACGTCTACTACTCCTTCAGAGTCCTGGCTCTGAATCGGGTCGGCTACAGCGAGCCAAGCCAGCCCTCGAGCCAATACAGGACCAACCCTTCAGGTGATTAACATGATTATCCTCCAGAGAAAAAAAGTACTGCAATATATAAAATATTCAAAAACATTCACTGATTGAACCATCTTTTTTTTTGGTTTTCCTAGCGCCTGATGACAATCCATCAGATGTTCAGGGAAGAGGGACAAAGCCTGGCAACTTAGTCATCTCCTGGAAAGTAAGCCATCCTAGATTGTTATTGTGGACTGTATGTGAGTAAAGGCTTGTTGAACATTTAACCAAAGTCAAGTTAAAAGATTTCAGTGTGTGTTTTTTTTCCAGCAACTGACAAAAAAAAATTCTGTGTACAGTCGCTAACAGGATTTCAAGCTAACGGACCCGGTCTGGAGTACAGGGTGCAGTGGAGACAGAAGGACGTAGATGAGGATTGGTCCTCAAAGAACGTGGCCAACGTTTCAGAGTTCATTGTGTCTGGAACTCCAATCTACGTGCCCTACGAAGTCAAGGTTCAAGCTTTGAATGATTATGGCAGCGGCCCAGAGCCTGAAGTAGTGACTGGATACTCTGGAGAAGACTGTGAGTGAACTCATTACCCCCATTTTAGGTTCAGTTTGTTTGTCTGCTTGTCAGCAGGATCACGGAAAAACTACTTGTCCAATTTTCATGAAACTTGGTGGAAAGATGTAGCATGGGCCAAGGAAGAAACCATTACATTTTGGCGCTGATCCGAATCACATATCATGAGATAGGACCATTTGGCCTTGGTGGAGGTCCGTGCTCTCCCGAATGCTTTGTAGTTATTATATACTTTTTAGAGTTTTGTTTAAAAAAAACAAAAAATTATTAGGTCACCAATAGTAAAAACTATTCAAAAAACACTTAAATTCTGTGTAAGATGTTGGCAACACAAAATAATGCACAAGAAATCTGCTATAGCTGTAGACCTAAGTGTTGATTCTCAGTGGGATCGGTGGTACGAGCAACACTTATCACAGGGAGTCATTAGATTCACTGTTAATATGAACATATTTTTTCTGAGGGATCAGTCAACATAGGTTGTTAAAACTTCATTGTATGTCTTAAAAATTATGTTCCCATACAATGAGACTGCATTGTGAATTACGTTTCGAGGGAAACGTATTTTGTCGCGGATTCGGTTTGTTTTTGACGTATCACAGATATGTTTGTAATGATAGTCCGCGGAAGTCCGCGTAGTGAGGAGGGTCAAGGTGGTGGATTGGTAAAAACAAACAAGAATTTCACCCTGGACTCCGCTGTTTGTGTGTTGTTTATTTTAATTTATGTCCGTGGCTAACTAACGTGACAAACATTGTCATTTTAAGCCAAACCATGATGTTTTTTTTACTGAACCTAACCAAGCAGTTTTGTTTTGTTTTAAAATTTACAACCACATGTTTAAAACTGTGACCGTAATCCTGGAGAAAATAAGTTTCCCTCAAAACGTAATTGAGAATTACTTGTATAGGAATGTAATTTTGTAGGAGGTAGGGTCGCAATAACATGGCATGTCTTTGTTTCTCAGGGTTGTGATTGAAAGTTCACATTTACTAATCCTTTTTAGCCTTTTTTTCATAAACATGTGCAGTCGGTTAGGTAGAAGTCTGTTTTTATATTACTTCATGATAATAGTCTTGTGACTTGAATGTGCTTCTCTCTCTCACATGTCTCTGCAGTGCCTTTGTCTGCTCCCGATAGTGTGAAGATCATGGTTCACAACAGCACGTTTGCAGAAGTCCACTGGGAGCCTGTTTCTTTCTCCTCGGTTCGAGGAAAACTACAGGGATACAAGGTATTGTTTGATAAATGGTGATTTCTACGGCATGTCTTTGGTTGTTGCCAGTAGGGGTATGGCCACTATTGTGCCTGTCAAATCGATGCTTGAGTGACCAAACCTCGAGCACGCGCAAGCATTCAATAAGGTTTTTAAAACCCTTGCATGTGCTTTTGCCCCCGTACACTTAATGTGAAAAATAACCCAGCAACACAAACTATTGGAGAGGTTTCCCTGTAAATACAACCAACGACACATAGTCAAACTAAGTAGGGAAATAATGGAAACCAAACAAAAGCCCTAATTTAGCCCTAAACACATTAATTCCATTAAAAGGAAACACGTAGGGTTTTATTTTGGCACGTATGTGCTGCGAGCACAACTTCCTCAGATGCTGGCCATGCATGTGTCGATTCCTCACTGGATAATAGATGAGGAGGCAGCCATTTTGCAGTGTGTATATAAAGGCAGTGCTTTCCTTTTGTCTGTAAAAATCTGGGATGAGAAAGGGGGTTGACATGTGGTGTTTGGAAGTGCGGAAACTTGTGAGTGCATTTGTTGCTTTCTGAGTTTTCTTGTACATTTAGCGTGTAGCTGCACATCCAAAAAAACACATGTCGTAATATGTTGTTGAATGTTTGCATGCAGAGGGGTGTTTGATAAGACCATTTAAGACATATATACTTAAGCAATTCAGGCTTTTGTTCTGGGAATTTTGTTTTATAGTGGTTTTAAAAAAGTCTGCTAGTGGAAAACCCCTCCAGACAAACTGGTCCCTGTCACACATGAGCAGTGTTACAATCTATCAACCAAACTGAAACGAGTGTTTTATCCACAGTTCTCGTCCAGTAGTCCCCTCATTACTGCTGCACTGTGAAGACGGAATGAAATGCTTCCACTGAAAATGAACTAATACGTTTGACCCAAGGCTGTAGCTTCATAGTGAAAGAGCCACTTTCAACGTTTGCTTTCATTATAAAAGTCATGTAATTAGAATTTAAGTAGTTAAACAGACTCCCAGAAATCCTTTTATTGAAAATATAAAACAGTGTTTTCCATCATGTGGACACTATTATGTCACTTATACATACTAAAAATAAAATATTGTTTTCTTGTTATAAAATACATATACAACCAGGACCTGAAATTAGGGCTGACCCGAATGCTTCGAAGCTTTGACCATTGCCGTGGTAATCCACCTCCAAATCAGTATTTGAATGCTTCATTTTTACCTCTGCCAAAGCCAAAGGCCTAGGAAGGAGGTCATGTTTTCACCGGTGTTGATATGTTGGTTTGTCCGTTTGGACGATAACTCCAAAAGCCCTTGATGGATTTGAATGAAATTTTTTGGAGGGGTGCGGTGTGGCACAATGAACAATCCATTCGATTTTGGTGGCGATCCGGCTTTGGGGAATTTTTTTTAATAACTCCCGCTCAGCCTGTGCATTAACACCACAGGGCCACCACAGGGGGGCAGCGACGTGCATGAAACTCGCCTTTGGCGGAGGTCTGCGCTCTCCGAGTGCACTTCCAGTTTTAGTATGTAATAATAAAGTACAAATCCCAAAACGGCCTGTATAACGGAATAATCCAACATTATTCATATTCATGCATTCAATTTTTATTAGTTATTCTCAGATGGATATCACTGTTGTGTGTAGAGGTGCGGGTGTGCACAGTATTGCCGCACTGAAACGGGGAAGATGTCGACAGACAGAGGAACATGTCAGCCTGCTGCGCTGAATCACGAAGCGTCGAATACCTTTTGAATATTTCTCATCAAAGCTTCGAAGCCCCAAAAAAATGGTATTCCAGACAGCACTTTTTCATTGTGAATTGATGTGATCTGTGCTTTGTTTTAAAGTTATGAAAATGATGCTCTTTAGCCATGCTTGAATTATTCTGATCACATTACCTGGAAGTTGACACAACAGGTTCTTTCATCAGAAGCCTATGTACATGTGGTAATGGTATCCTCACCATGTTGATGAGGAGAACTGAGGGAATTAAACTATAGTGCACATCGGGCTAATATAAAAAACTAACCCCTGGTGTGTTTTCTCTAGGTATACTACCGGCGCGAGCGCGGCTTGCACGAGACGGAGGAGGACACAGAGCAGCTGGAGCAGATTTTGACATTCAGCGGGAATCGTAGCGAGGGACGTCTGCCGGGCCTCCAGCCTTACAGCCAGTACAACCTCACCGTCAGGGTCCTTAATAACAAGGGAGAAGGGCCTCCCAGCCACAGCAAGAAGTTTGAGACACCTGAAGGAGGTGTGTATGCCTCACATGGTTGTTCTGCAGGCATTAAGCATCATGAATACAGAAAATTATTTTCTTGAAAGTGCGTCATACTTTATGTTGGGAACTACTGTATCTCCAAATATGAACTGGGTCACCACACTTGCACTAAACCAGGCTTTTAATACAGTACAACCTCTATTGTATTGTATCTGCCTCTTGATACCTACTACTAATATCACGGTTGCTACGCACTATTAGTACTACTTCTGTGACAGCAACCGAGCAGTACTCGCTCAAAGCCCACCCAGAATCGCCATAGCAACCCACTTAACCTACCCAGAGCATCCATAGAAAACATCTTGGTATTTTGAAACCACAAGTGACACGAGAGGGCGAAGAGTCAAACCGGTTGAAGAAGTGGTGAATAAGTGGTTGAGACTGTTCGCCCTCTCCACGGTCCCCTCTGCTGCACTGCTGTTTCTTTTTTTGCAGCCTGTGACGGTTTTCACACCCTCCCAGACCGCCCTCATGTTGTACACTGCAGAGCGAACCCAAGAAGGAAGACAGACTTATCAAAAAGAGTCTGACAACATCGGCGAAGCGTTCCAGTGAAAGCCTTCTGCTGCTTAACGGCTGCGGCTAACGCTGTGAGCTGAAGGCAGAAGGCCAGACTATTAGCAACGTTTTTCTCTCCGTTTCTGAAACGCTTCACCGATTATTTTTTTTTTAGCCCCCCGCTAGAGCCTCGAATCACAGTGTGTCATCTCAACGGGATTTACAGGCCCACAAGTTTGCAATGAAAACAGGACAGTAGTACAGGATCACAACGATGATCAGGATGATGTTTGAAAAAAGAACTTGTACAGGTGTATGAAGCGTGTGCACATGCATCCCCTGCTTTATGGTCTATTTGACTCTAAATGGGACCATAATTTACTAATTGAACATCATGCTGTATTGAAGAAGACTTGAAACTCTCGATTGAGACCATAAACTCATATTTACAATGTTTACTGAGGTAATAAACCAAGTGAGAAGTAGGCTCATTTTCTCATTCACTTCTGTACAATCAGACAACCAGAGGAGTCGCCCCCTGCTGGCTATTAGAAAGAATGCAAGTTTAAGGCACATCAGTTGTGAACGCAGTAATCATACTCTGGTACGGACCAAAACAACCGGAGATTGGTGGTTTATACTGTTTCCAAGGGAACCAGGCTGCCTGCGCGAGTTATTAGTTGAGATGGACACAGGTATAACGAGAGGTTAACACAAGCGGGAGAGGACTGTCTGCTTGACATCTGGTGCCGAAGAGAACGTACAGAATATGCTAAATAAAGTATGCAAAAATAGTGACGTTTATGGCATTGGAAGATAAACTGATGGAGAAGGGATTTGTGTCGAGTCAAAATGAAAATACTTTGACAGCAATATATCAAAGTCTGTGATTCCCTGCGTGGAAGTGGCAGCTCTCGAGACGAAAAAGATAAATTCACCCTCAGCCCCTCAGCTAATTCTTTTTTATTTGGTCCGCTTTATTTTGTGCACTGTGAAACCGAAACCAGACTAAATAGAAAACAAACCAAAAGTATAAATTTCACTCTGATTTGGACGAGCCAAACGGGACTATGGCTTGTGAAAGCGGCCTTATTCAGTTCTACTATATCCTATAGTCCCATGAATGGTCCTGTGCAATGTCCACACCCTGACTGTGGTTCTGCTTTTGTTTACAGTCCCAGAGCGTCCTTCTTTTCTGAATGTCGTAGACCATGGTTTGGACTATCTCGCTCTGGAATGGGGCCCACCATTGAACAACAATGGCCGCCTCGCTGGATACACGCTGAAATACCAACCAGGTAGGCTGTTGTGTTTAAACACAGTATTATGAGGCATTTGTGCAAAGGAAAAAACACGTTCCTAACTTCAACCTATTCTCCTTTCAATTTCCTTCATATCACTCGTGTCTCTGCAGTGAACAACACCAACGAGCTGGGGCCAGTCAAGGTCATGACCTTCCTAGCCAACGAGACCTCCATGACCCTGAGCAGCCTGAACTCCAGCATGCTCTACAAGTTCTACTTGAGCGCAAAGACAATCAAGGGCTCCGGCCCTATCATCACGAAGGAGGCCTTCACAGTCGTGGACACAAGTGAGTTATTTTAGCCGGTTTTGCTTCATCTGTCGCAAATTTACAAGCACAATAGGAGGAATATATCAGTGGCATTTAAAGAAGCAACTTAAGGAGTTCGAGGGTCAGAATCACAGTTCTCTGACAGATATTAGGGATTCCTGTGAGCTTAAACGCACCTTATACCCCCCTCTCTATCTCTTTCTCTTTTTTTTCTTCTCTGAAGTTCGTTCTCAGCCCACTGTAGAGACGGGCAAAGGTAACCCCAAGTTTGCCAATGGAAGCACCTGCATGTTATTCACACCATATTAGACGCAGAACAAGGAGCTTAGCGTAGTTTAAATACCCATGCATGTTACTAAGATAGCATGTCTGGAAATGTGTGAAAATGAATAAATAAGGATTTACCGTTAAGTGTGACAGACTTCCATGGCATCTGCAAGCAAAACTGCTTGTGTCCTGTTTTTAGAGAATAGGTTGCACTTACTGCGACATACGTTAAAATACTGTCTTTTTTTAGAATTAGCCGTGCTTGCAGTCTTTACCTCTCGTATTTGCCCCTCTTCAAATGAACACGTATTCATTTGAAGCCCTCACGCATGATGCTCGTGAATGTTTCAGTCCAGTACTAACACTTTTATATACCTGCTGATGCTATAAACTAATGGATTGTGTATATAAACTACTAGAATTTGATTCAAATAGTATGCATGAGTTTCATTCGGTCCGATGCTGAACCAGGTGCTTAACTTCTCTCCGGATCGGGAGGTGTCGCAGCATGTTTTTAACCTCGGCATGCCGGTAGCAACTTTTCTCTGTATAACAGTGGCCCCTGCAGGTTCACTGTATGCTGTCTACTGTGTTGTGTATGCGTTGTTGTCTCACTCTTTTCCATGTTCTTTCAGACCCTAAAGAGCCCCCTCACCCAACCTCCCCCATCACTAAGTCTCCGCTTCCCCCGTTTCACAAGGGTACAAGCACTCCCCGTATCCCCCTTCTTCTACCTCCCCAAATATCTCCACCTATTCCCTTTCCCTGCAAAAATGGCTCATCTCAGCAAAAGAGTCTTTAAAATATTAGTTTTATTTAAAGGAAAAGATCAATTTTCACAAGTTTAGTGAAGTTGATTTCTGTTGGATTGCTCTCAGCTAACTGGCACTGTCTTGTTTGACCTTAATTCCTCACTGAGATGACCATTTTTCGCAACTACTGTATATAACTGACCTGTTTTTTATATTGTTCAGGATCTGACACTGCTCTCCTATAACCAAAACAGTGTTGCTGTGTTATTGTATAGTGGGACATTTTTCTTAAACTGACATGCAAAGGTGGGACAGACAGACAGCTTTATCCAGCTAAACACTGGCATTTTGTGTATGTTTATTTCTTGTTCACCCTCTGAGACCCGCCATCCCGATTGACTTTATTGTCTTTCAGAGGCTGTAGCAGGTTTTAGAGCTAGAGTGAAGGTACAGATATCATATGAAATGTGAAAATGTCATATGAACAGTTAACTAACAGGAAGGAGGTTAAATATCGCTCCAAAGTTAGGCTAAATTTTGGCGAGGAAAAACTGGCATGGTCATTTTTTAAAGGGGTCCCCTTGACCTCTGACCTCAAGATATGTGAATGTAAATGGGTTCTCTGGGTACCCACGAGTCTCCCCTTTACAGACACGCCCACTTTATGATAATCACATGCAGTTTTGTGAATTCAGTATAAATGTGTTATTTTCTCCTATTCTAAAAAGGTGTGTTTTAATATTTCTGCATACTGGGGTCCCTAAACAGTCTTGGAATTGCATAAATTGGGTATCACTGAAAAGATGAGACTCTTGTGGATCAGATGAGCTCAATTATATTCATGTGTGATGATGTTAGTCCCCCATAGTGGACATTTAATTTCATTGAGACAATTTTTTGGAACTTGACATCACTGTATAAAATGACCTGTGGTGACCTCTAGGATAATCACAGCCTCATGAAACCACAAACCAGAGACCTAGAGCATTCAGAGGATGGATGGCTTTCCTAGCTAGATTGACAGTAAGGGGGTTTCTAATGCAATTCTTAAAAGTTTTTGATACCAAATCACAGCATGGCTTTTTCTATGGTGTTCCTCAAGGGCTCTGTGTCTTAATTTGGTGTTTTGGAGGGATTATTGATAATTTTTATCAATTCTCAAGTGGTAAAAAAATGGTTAAATTTAGCACCAAATCTGTTAAACAAATGGTATCAACCCAAAAAATTGCTGCAACAACTTATGAGACATAATAGAGCATGGGGATGGCCATCATATACTTCCATCATAATGTTCTAACACCTTTTAATTAATTAATTAAATAAATAATCCATGTTTGTTTGGGATTTATGACTAGAACAATTTGACACCCAGTGCTGGGCTGCATCTCAAATGAATCTTTAGGTTCCCAGCTTTCAGATGATGTACAACACTTCTATGTGACACATCTACTGTTGACCTGCTATCTCCCCCTAAAGACCCCCTGTAAAAAACGGATCTCAGAGGGTTAATGTTATTTCTACTCGGTCCTGTACTTTAGCTCCATAGCAGTATTTTTTATTTCATAGTAAGGACTTTGTAAAAATTGGTACATTTTAGAATTAAATCCCTTGATTTTTTTTTTTTTTTTTTCCCCCCTCTCTTGTGTGCTCAGTGCCGCCTGTAGGCCCTGCGTTTGGCAAAGTTAACACGTCCATGTCGGAGGACGGTGCAGTGATCAGTTGGGATTACTTTGGACACCATAAGAATGTATATGTGGAATATATTGTAGAAAACAGTAAGGCTTCGCTTTGTATTTGCAGTCATCTCAAAAAGTGCATGCATTAATTGGCTGTTTTTTTATAATTGAATCAATCTGATACCATAATAATTTAACCTTTTAGATTCTATCATTCAAATAATGATTCTTCCCAAAAGGCTCTGTGAATCTAATTCCTCTCCATCCGATTCACCAATTCCAGGTAAAGACGACTGGATAAAGGAGTTGGTAAATGGTTCGCACTGGCATATGATAAAAGGTTTAAAGCCAGGGACAACCTATAAGGTGCGTGTGGTAGCTAGAGACCCGGCCGACCCGGCGTTCCACAGCACAGACGAAGTGTTGGTCCCGGTGCCAGGTGAGGCAGCATGCCTCAGGATAGACTGTCTTTGTGCTTCATTTCTCCTCATTTTCCCCATCCTGTTTTCTGTCGCCGACTCATTACCAGACATACAACGCTACATTCAGACACGAATGTATGGTAGTTAGTTTACTAATTAGCATAGAAGCATGTCAGAAGTCGCCATCAAGTCGGTCTGATGCATGTCATTTAAAATCATCACTTAGAGGTCCATTATTTTACTGTTTTACTGCCTTTTATTTTTCCCTTTTTGTCATATTTTCAGCGCTTAAACGATCATTCCATATTAACCCATTTTCTGTTTACAGCCTCTTTTAATCTCAGTGTTGTTTCACAATGAAGACAACATATTCCACCATTTTAGCATTCCTAGATTGAGATTTGGACTGACAAGTTATACTTAACTGTTTGTCTCCGTCTTTCCCTTCTTTCCGTGTGTGTGTAGCCGTACCCAGCCGGCAGGTAGACATCGCCACCCAGGGCTGGTTTATCGGGCTGATGTGTGCCATCGCTCTCCTCATCTTGGTCCTCCTCATAGTGTGCTTCATCAAGAGGAACAAGGGTGGAAAATATCCAGGTAACGTAACACGTCATCAGCATATCTTGTAATTTCAAGCTTATTCATATATATATATGGATGGACATTTGAAAAACACATTTGTGTAATCTAACAGTGAAAGAGAAAGAAGATGCTCACCAAGACCCGGAGATCCAGCCTATGAAGGAGGATGATGGGACATTTGGAGAGTACAGGTAAGAGATGGAAAAAGACTACCATACGGCTGAGATAGGACCACAGCATACAGTAGTGTCTGACATTTCTTTTTTCATCCATTGTGTCCTGACTTTGAGTTTGTATGTAGAACATTTTACCAGGCTGCAGAGACACTCTCCCCACCAGACTCCATTACCAAACACTCCATAGAGGCAAGGCAAAAATCTGCACCACTCTGTGTTGATTCTTATAATGACCAACTCACACTGACATTTAATCAACGAAACTAAATACCGTACAACTTCAATTAAAAGCTGAGCCCCAATTACAGGCTAAACGCCGGTCTCAATTAAACGCCGGGTAACTTTTGTCAATATGGATGTGAATCCATGTTACACATCGTTAGATTCTCCACAATTCAATCGTCCAGTTCCTTTTACAGAAACTATGAGCACCAAGTGCCTCCCAGTGAAAATGTTTTTGAAAGGCTAAACGCCAACAAATATGGATTGAAGCAAAGTCTTTTGTTAGATGGAAGCATGTTGTGAATTTTGGAATTTATTATATAGATCTTTTGTCAATAAATGTTGACTTTTGGACTGAGACAGTTACAGTCAGACGCTGAACGCTGCTTCGCTCGTGTGCGAAATAGATAAAGAGAGAAGGCACGCAATGTTTCTGTAAGTTATTCATAATAATAATAATTAGAATATCAACATTATTAAGCTACAAACTATTCGGTACAGCCGTATATTAGAGACTAATACAAAGTGGTGACTACTTACCTTCGAAGCGGTCATAAAGTCTGAATATGTGTCCATTCCTCGGTTATTTATATTCCTTTTGAATGTGAATACTGTCATGTGAAGTCCACTGCAAAATAAAGGTGTCCCCACCTTTCTCTGTTTAGTTTTCACCCCTTTTCCTTTTTGTCAGGCCGGCTAGTCGCTGACGGGCAGCTGGGTTTTAACATGATAAAGAGGTGTTGTATTAGTAAAACGAGCGTTGTTAACGGTCTCACAGCTAGATCAAATGAATGATTAAGAATTGATATGTTATTCGATAGCCTAATTTTTATACAAGTAGTATTCATACTGGTTTAAATAATCGATTTGATAGAATTTCCCATCTTTGCTGAGCATGAGTTTTGTGCGAAAGGAATTAAAGGCCCGTCCCATATAGACACCTGTCCCAAATATAGGCCCGGGCTATTAATTGCAGTTTTACGGTATGTCCACTTTAACAAGTTGATTATATGCTAACTGTTCTCAAAACAAGTTTAAAGCTAGGGTTGGTAATTTTCATCAAACATGTTTTGTTATTTTTGTTGAAATTCTCCTTACATCCTGACAGCAATCAATAAATCAAATGCTCTAACAAAAAAAAGATAGAAAAGTCCGTTAACAGTGGCTGTCACAGGACTGTAATAACCCCGTCTATAATACTAATAATAGCCATGTTTGTTGTTTACGGTCATTATATGTTTACGTTCTTAATGATAATTGTTGGGAAGTGGCTTTAGAGGGAGGCCTGAAGGGACGGACTGTGAGTGTTGCTGATGTAGCAGATAATGACTACTTTAGAACTTAATTAATGCACTCGTTAATCAACGGGGCACCACCTCCTTCCGGAGATACACAGATGAAAAATAATTCAACAGTTTAATAACAGATTAATCAATCTCACAAACATTAACAACAGTAATTTTTGAAAGCATTGATCCTTCTGCTTTGAAACAAATAGGACAGACGACGACTTTGGCGATAAATGAAAGATTTACTTCTAATAAAATGTAATGTAATAAATAATAAACATATGAATATCAACATGAAATGAATGAATGTAACAGATCTTTGAATGGTAAAGGTAGCTATTTCGAAAGACATAGTGGGAGGAAATATGTGATTTTTGGATCTATCGGAATATGAGCGAACGTTACACTAAAACCTGTGATTTTAAATATTAATAATTCAGAGTGCTATCCGACACTAACTCTTAATCATATCGGCAGATGAAATTGTCCTACTTTTGTGCAGAGATGTCAGTTCCCATGGGTTCAGAAGGTCGCTTCTGCTCCGATGGTTGCCTCACAGCCCTCAGCGAGATGTGGTGCTCACTAAAGCAATGTTTGCTGGGGAAGAGGGAGTCAAAAGTGATAGTTCAGTTGTCCTCGGGATACTAGTCAAAAGTCTTTAAAGCTGGAATAAGCTCCTGCAGCAAAATCAGCAACACAGCCAGTTGATTTCTTGATCTAGCGTTATCTTGGTCTGTAGAAGAGTATGGAGTCAGATAAACTCTGAAATACAAAAGGAAATCTTTAAAAGTAATGCTTGCTTCTTAAATTAAATGCTTGACTTAAGACGAGTAAGAAAGTTACAAGACAGAAAAAAAAGCTCAAGAAGAACAAAGATAAAGGAGTGAGAGGGCTCGCCACAGTCGCTCTTCACTTATTGATTTTCTCCGGCTTGTATGAGTTAACTAATTTGATATCTTGCGTGCAAAAATCGCATATTTTCTCACCACTATTGTCCATAATCAGTGATCCTACACATGATTTACATATCAATAGTACATCTGAAAACAAACATTTCTGTAAACACAGTCACAATAAAAAATTAATAAAACAGGTTACAAATGTTCTTTTCTTACTTGATTATCAAAAAGGCATTCTCAATAGAGCTAATAATGAGCTAAAAACAGGATACACAGACTACTAACTAGTCATTTTAACGGTACGTAAATCTTTTTATTCAGTGCGGTACTTTCTATTAGAGGGGTCTTACCACCGATGGACACTAGATGGCAATGTGACTACATGATAGATCCAGTATTAACAAGATATATGCATACAGACAGGAAAAATGGGTCGAGTTTCTTGAAAACACCTGAAAAACTTAAGCGTGGTTATTGAATAGTTGGATGGTTAAGTCAAGTGCTTACAGATAAAGAAACTCAGTCCATGGGAAAGTCTCTTTGGAAGTTTATTCAAAACTACCCTGCGGTGATTAAATACCAATTCTTGTGACACAGGAATGTCTCGTGCAGCACTCGCCCATGTGATGGTTAATTATTAGTTGGCACCCAGACATGTTGCGTCCGTGCTACACTGACTTGGTGGCTTTCTCGTTAAATTTAGCAACTGTTGAAGCTAATGCCGCTACGTTCTTTCGTTGGAAAAAAGTTGGCATCACTGGGCCTGGTTTCTTTCGTGTACTCGTGCTAGTTTCTCAACATTACCAACCCTAGCTTTAATACAAATTCCATTATTGTGACGTAGTTTTTTCATCACATTTTTCTCTGAACATTGAGGATTTTATAACTTAAACCTCCTCAGGAAAGTTGAAACAAAGTAGTTGCTAAGAGTGAAATGTATTTTTACCTTAACATGGATGTCATTGTGCTTTAAATGTTTCCATACGCATGCTTCTGTCTTGTCTGTGCATAAGAGAATAGACTCTCATTGTGGCCCATGAATTGCTTTTCATGTGTCCTTCCATTCTTATCTTTGTTTTTGGCGGGTTTAGGTCTATGGAGAGGTAAGACGAGATAAGCGGTAAAACCCAGCATGCAATTCTATAAAACTCCTCGAGCTATGACTCTGAATTGAGCGAAACTGATCTGGTTGACTATGTCATCATACTCACTGACATAGCCAACACCATAACCACCGTAACATCAAAATTTAACATGAAAATGACTGCTTCTAGCTTCTGCCATTTATTTTTTTTAATACAAACGCATTGAGCTTGAAAATAGTTGAAATGTATCAGATTGTAGAGCTTGCCTAGTATTGACTGGAAAAGGACCTTTTTTTTTTTAGACCAAATGAAAACAGGCTTTATGTTGGGGGGGGGATATAAGACTAAACAAATAAGTGCATTTTTGATTATTGCATGTAAACTGAAAGCATATTGGTTGATTCCATTAGAGAAATTGTATATGACAGTAAAGTATTGCAAGAGACTGAACCGCACGCGATTGCAAAATCTTAAGCAGTGGTCACCAACCCTAAATCTTAACATCACCCAGATTTAAAATAGCACTAACACTCTAGTTAATACTATAAAATACTATAGATGTGTGGCTGAGCTGCTCCACTGTACAAGTACCATGACGTGTAATGTTTCAGGCATCCCATTGTTACTGTACATTATAACTCTTTATGTCAACTTAATGTTGCTTTACCAGCACATTTGCACCAAACTGTGTACATAACACAACAGCAATATACGTACGCTGTCATTACATGTAGTAAATGTGGTAGTTGTGCAGTGGAAGAGCCAGATTACTCGTGTAAAATGCTAATGCTTGGATAATAGCCTGCTCCTCTGTGTGACGACGGGGTTTCTGACCACTGCAGAAAAGAAGTTCAACAAACCTGCATGAATTATTTTTCTCAATAACCTTCCTTCCAACCTTTTTATAGTGACACGGAGGACCACAAGCCGCTGAAGGGCAGCCGGACGCCGTCCAACGGGACGGTGCGCCGCGACGAGAGCGACGACAGCCTGGTGGACTACGGGGAGGGCGGGGACGGACAGTTCAACGAGGACGGCTCCTTCATCGGCCAGTATAGCGGCAAGAAAGAGAAAGACACGCACGAAGGCAACGAGAGTTCGGAGGCCCCGTCGCCCGTCAACGCCATGAACTCGTTTGTCTAACGAAAGGGGCCCGCGGCCTGGCTGCGACGGTTTGCTTACGGCCACTCCTTGTCACCCTGGCAAATGTGACCATCTTCTGTGGTGACAGTTGCTAAGGTGACAGCCGTTGTGGACACCTACTTCTACAATGGTGGCTGTCACTCCGGTGGCCCTCGCCACGGCTACCTGTCACCAAAACTGCTGACGCGCCCTCATCTCCACAACCCGCCGGCCCCTGTCACACTGTGACCTCGTCTGATCTACACACACTCAACATGGCAAAGACCCCACATCCCCACCACCCCCATAACCATTGAAAGAAGGCGTGAAACGAGGGATGCGAGGACTCCGAGAAGAGGGAAGGAGAGAGGAAGCAATATAGAAGAGCGGAAGGAATGTACCAGAGAGTTTAACCACTCCGACTGAGCAGAAGTGTGAGTGTTAGTGCCATTTGATCTCCTTTGCAAACATACTAAAACACGACGTATCCAAATATATATTTTATCAAAGTACAGTACGTGACCCGCAGGCAGGCATATATATGCATCGAATCACGTTAATTAACATCCGCATGGAGTAAATCACGATTCTTATTAAGCATTTTACCACCTTTCGTGTTACAGAGGTGAGCTGTGTGTTGAGACTGTATATGGTGCACGCCTACTAGCGACTGGGTATTCCTTTTTGTTTCGTTTTTTCAGTCAAAGTGTTAAATGGCGTTTGATATATAGAGGAAAAAAAAATGGCAGCAGGGTCGTTGCGGATACTGCTTTCAAAATGCGTGACTCAAAAGTAGAGGCTAGCATAAGTCTTTTTGAGACGGATGAACTGTTTGTACATATGTAATAGAATAAGAGGAAAGCTATATGTCACGGTCGGGGTTGTCCATATGTAGTCATTGGAAACCTGGCTAGAAACACTTTGAACTCAGCGTTTGGTCGCCAGCCAGCCAGCCAGCCAGCCAGCCAGCCAGCCAGCCAGCCAGCCAGCCAGCCAGCCAGAACTCCCACACTAATTCCAATCGGCCTGTTTTTAGCCTCATGTTTTCTCTAGCTTTCTTTTTTTGATTTTCTATTTTCTCACCCGATCTGTTCCTTTCCACCAAACCTATGCTTCTTGCTACTGTGCACCAACTGAACACTAGCGGAGCTGTGATTGAGTGTCGTTGTCAAGTGCTTCCACCACCCTTTTCCCCCCCTACCAAATAGTGGCCACCGTGCAGGCCTTTCTTTTAGGCGATCGTGGTATTTGTCAGAGCTACACCCGACATTGTCTCCACAGCCCAGTCTCACGGCAAGACGTGCAACAGACCCGTCTGTCCACCAGAAGAACGTGACGCGTCAGTGTTACGTTTTGTGTCGCAGAGAATATGTGAATATTACAGGCCTGCGTGAAGGTGCAGTGTTTTGTAGTGACGGAAGTCTAACTTCAGAGCTAGTTACGGAGTATGTAAAGTGAGAAAGACCACTTATGGGGGGCGGTTGGGCAGGTGGATGCGTCCAACAAACAACACTTTCAACCAGGAGATGTTTGAGACCGGTGTTTTGTTTAGCAAGTTACATTTGTCACATATTTTCTGTACTGACGTTACGTTGTTTCCGCACCTCTTTTACTTGGTTTACGTACTTATTTTAAACCTAAACAAGACGTTTTCCCTTACCCTAACTTGAGTGGCTTTGTTGCCCCCACTGCTGGTAGTGCTCGTTAATACATGAATGTAATATTCACGTCTCTGCGAGGCAAAAACGTGACACTGACGCGCTGTCCTCTGGTGGACAGAGGGCTTTATTACACCCTTTGGCATGATATCGGGTTGGTCTTCAATAGCATTTCCACTTATGTAATGGCAGAAAGAGGGTTAAGTGTTACACACTTTAGTTCTGGATGTTTAGATTTTTTGGTGATCAAGAACCTCTCAGCACGGTTTCTAGTGCCTTCGTAGAGAACAGTGACTTAGATCCATAGAGTTACATCCCTCTTCATACACAGACAGGACAGACCTGAGATCAGTGCAGTTCTTAAGGGTCCATGAATACTTTGCATACCACCCCGTATTACTCAAAAGACTATTGAAAATTCATGCAAAAAATACGCCGTTTCAGACTGTGTCAATAAGGGCACGTTAAAACTAAGGCCCTTTATTTTAGGTGTCTCAGTTTGTGAAACATCCAATGCAGGCTTATTAACTTAAAATAGCCTCTTAAGAGTCTCACTTCGGGGTCCAGGGTTCCTACACAGCGCTGAAAACTATTTCAGAAATTACCTTTTTTCACGGTTGTACACTAGTGGCATTAGTTGCGAGGACTAATTTTCAGCTATAGATAGTTATGGCCTTGTTGACAATCATACACCCAGTTATCATCAGCCCGTATGTTCTACAAACAGACCGCCGAATCATACCAACCAGCTAAGACTTAAAGGAAATGCGTGGAATATGGAAAGGTGTAGGAAACCTGAGGTCAGAGCATGGACACCTCATGTCGAAACATTCTCCTCCTAACACGTTCATCTCGAGGAGGAGCATCTAAACTAAACTACTGCCAACCTGCTCACCAGGTAACTGCCAACGGGAACCAGACTCGCCATCTGGTACAGACGGGACTTACTGTCACTGGTAGCACTTAGAAAATGAAGGGGTCGGATAAAATTGCGTAATGATGCTGAATGTGGAAAAAAACAAGTTGTATCTGTTTATGTGAATGAAATTATTGCTTGTTTCACTGCAAATGGTAAAACACACTGGTGACTTTGGTTTATGCATTTAACCTTATATCTGTGTATGTTGTCACGTTCTGAGCGCAGCACTCGGTGAGTTTTCTATTCCTGTAAAATGAATGAAGCTTGTGTGTGAATGTTTCGGGTGCACGAGTGTGTGTGCGTGTGCGGCACATGCATGCTACTGTGTTACAGCGTGCGTGATGTATAATATCGCTTTTTCCATGGATAACGGTTCTGATGTGTGCGTCTACAGGATACACAAGAGCTTTTTTTTTTTTTTTTTTCCCTCAGAAAACATTTCCACGTCTTGGGTTTTATCATAACTTGCATCAAGTTTTTACGTTGCGATGTGTCGGCTTTCCACGTGTAGATATTTTTGTTGTATTTTGTAAATAACGGCTTGGCTTGAGAGCAGACGCTTTTGAGGTCTAGAGGTGAGAGCTCGACCCCAGTCGGCCCCGCTGCATTATGGGTAGGAGGGCGTTGCGTGAGATGAGACTATTTACAGTTTTCACTCTTTCATTTGCTGTGAAATTTCTTTAATTTTATTTTGAACATGTCAGGTGAATTTGCTAGCTCAAATGTTTAGCCTATCAGGTATCAAACGAGATTATTTAACTTGTGACTGAGCTCTTGTGACACCTGTATTGTTTCTGTCTCTGACAGTTCATGCACCTTTTCTGTATTTTTTAATAAAAAGGCACACACTTAAAACAGGATGTGTCATTCTAAACATCTAGTTTACGAACTAGACATCAGATGAAACTGACCCATCCTTTTTTTAAGTGAGTGTGCACCTAAAAAAAACAAAACAAAAGTGTAATTTGGAGCATTACAGAAGGATGGACGGCATGGACGGATAAGCGGACTGGCACATTGGAGCGTGAATACCCTGGAAACTGTTCTAGTGACTGGTGAACTTACAGTAGGATATACAGTATATGATATGATATAATATGACATTCTGGTTAATGTTGAAGCTACACGAGAAGCATGAACGGCTGTCGAAATGGTTTACTCTACAATATAATATTGCAAAATATTTTGTATTTTAAATGAAGTTTAAAAAAAATGAAATAAATGTTGGTTTCAGGATTTCAAATCGGTTCTGTTTTTTTCTTTGTGGTCATGTATGCAGTGCAGCATGCAAAAGTGTGTCTTTAGCTCTACCTAGTGTACGAAAATTATTATTTATTTTTTAATCTGTCAAATAACCTCACAAAGATAAACCACCAAATGTTAATCCCTACAGGATTAACATACAACTGGTGTATGTGCGCATGCGATGTGACATCTCTCTTCTACTCTCATACTGAAATGTGTGGTTTTACATATGGTGTCTTTCCAAAAGGACAACCAATTAAAAGGTGACAGCTAACTGCTAAAATGCAGATTAAAATGACAATTTCCAAATTCAAAGGTTTTGTTTGTCACATGCTCATACATGTGTGGTGAATAGTAATTGGAATAAAAGTCAAAATAAGAACCCATTTCCACATAAAGGGTAGGAAATCAAAGATAAATAGGCATATTTGTGTAATGGTCGTTGTTTACCTGTGGACTCGTGTTGGATGTGTCCCCTTACGTCTGTGGTGCAGGAAGGATGGAACAGCATCACTCTTCATTCTGGAGCTGGTATAAAAATCAACAACACAGCCTTCATCAACAGTGTGTTAAGCCACCATGCAGATCTCCAGCTCAAGAGTATTTTTCTTTGCAGACTTTCACAAAATACTAATATAAAATAAATGTTCACATTACAATGCTAGTATAGTCTTTTTCAACATTCGACATTCTAGTATAAACCAAAAATGTAATTATGTATGATTTTCTATAGAGCACCTTAGCAAAAAGAGCTATTTTCTGTTACATTCACAATAAAAATCCTTTTATACTGTCGACCATGTACTTCTAAAATTCTGCAATTGGCTATAAATGAAGATAAATAAAGACATGAAACACTAGTAGCCCATGAAAGACAACAAAAGCATTAATTTCACTCTAAATACGATCCATCAAAAAGCTGGAATCAAGAGGTTGGACAATATGTGAAACCCACATTTAACAAGGCCTACTGTACCTGGTATAAAAGCACACAGTCTTCATCAGCAGGGTGTTATGCAACTGCAACCGTACAGATCTGTGGAACAAAAAGTAGAAGCATTACTATCTAAAATAATTACTAGCAAACATTAGGGCTGAGAGCAAGCCATCAAGTTCAAGGCAAGCTAACTACCATTTGCTCAACATGTAATTTAAAGTGCTATTAGTGAATTGAGTTACTATTTCTGCACATACATCTCTGTAACTTTCAGATTACATGCTAGTATTGCTTACAGTCAAGATGCATGTTACTGATAGTTGCAAAAACAATTTGAAAGCACTAAACATATAGGTAATGCAGGTTGACAACCCCCTCCACCTGTCTTAATCTTTGCTAAGGTGCTGAACAAAATCAATGAGTCCAAAAGATGATAGAACAGATATCCACACACTTAGATCTATGCAGTGTTCCACTTTATTCTAAGCTTTCGGTCTGTCAGACCTTCATCAGAGCATACGGTATGCTCTAGAAAACCTGTGACCTCTAGAAAGTGCAGGAACAGCCATCGTGTCATTAGACTTTGATTATTTTGTATTAGACCAGAACAGGCCAGATCTGGGACTTATGGGAGAAACCTGTCAGAAGGGGATTAATCATAACCTTAATTAAGGGACGGTATGTTATGATGTTTTGGTATACTGATGTACTCGAAAATACAAATCAGTTTTGTGTTGACTGCAGAGACGCAAGGCTCAGATCTTTTATGTCAATAAAGGGTCTTTTGCATCTCCACCAACTTTTCTCTCCTGAGTCTGATTTTTCACAACACATTTTGGCGTCACGAAAAAACGGGTGTTGGCAAGAGCAAAGAGGACGATCCTCAAGGCGTAGCCTGCTGCAGTGGTCCGGTGGTTTTTCTCTCTCTCTCTGTGACGAAAGGTGGCCACCAGTAAACGTAAGCAGATTTTGTTTAACTATATCGCCTGGGAGAGAGTGGCTGCTGTATAGTGAAGTATGCTGGTAAGGCCTAAATAATTAAATAATTGTTGGGGCTCTCCAAAATAACAAACCATAATATGAGAAACAGAGGTTGTAGGGATGCAATCTGTATGTGTGTGTGCGTGCATGCAATGTAAATATTTGTAAATATGTTGTAAAAGCCTCAGTAAAGGGACAGACAGCCACTTGAATACTTGAATACTTGAAACACTAACTTAGAGACTTTGTCAATGAGCTGACGTGCGTCACTAACAACACCTTGGTTGGACATCACATGCAGGTTAACTGGCTCAACTATACGTCCAACACGAGTTCAGACTCTGTGCAAGGTGCTTGAATCAGAGCAAATGGAGAGGGTGTTTCTGGCACAGTGCGCATTGTCTGAGAGTGGACAGATTGTATGGAGTGTGTGTGCCAGCTGAAGAGGCGTGTGAGCGGCTATGTTCAGAACTCACCTCTGTCGGTGATGGAGGGTGCAAACTGCCCGCATGCTCAGCCAGGTGAGGGCGAGAAAGACGGCACTACCCCTGGAGAGAAAGCTGGGAGAGAGAGAGAGAGAGAGTTAGCACTGGAAGCCTCTATGGCTCAGTTCACATTACAGGGCTTAATACTCAATTCCGATTTTTTGCCCAGATCCGTTCTTTCTGACGAGACTGTTCACATTCATGTGTGAAGTGACCCATATCTGACATCAGAGTGAACGGATCTCTGCCCTGAAACGCCTCACATGCTACCAGTAATGTCACACACACAGGGGACTGCCATCCAACGGCACACACACACTGGTTTGTTGGAGTCCAGTGAATGCCAGACATATTGCTTAATTTAACAGATCTGGGTTACCCGTTACAATGTTACTCCTGAATTTTTCATTTCGGCTGCCATTTAAATTTAACAGTTCTTCTGTGAACAAAGTTAAATAAACTAAAGTAAGATGTGTGACGTTACGGTTTGACATCCCAGAACACTGACAGTCGGCACATCAACGCAATTATTATAACGTCATTTAATGAAATCAGAGTTCTGCTTGGTGAAAGATGTAAAATTCATCAGAAGAACTGAGCGAATTGTGAAAAGTCTGTTTGATAAGTAAATTTACATTTTAAATGACTGACGAGGGAAATAAAGTAATGCTGAGCTTCCCGATAAACATCTACTCCTTCTAAAAGATCATTTAGGATTTCTTACGACTCATAAACAGACACTAACTCGTTCGGTAAACATCATTCAACATAATTCTGTATTCATTTTAGCTCCATGTAAAGTGAATAGACGTGATAAAGCTCGTCTGCCTCAACGACGCAGTTTACACATCAGACCGCTCTGACACTGTATGATGAGTGATCTTCACCTGCGCAGTGAAGTACAACGTTGAAAAACTTTACCGATATGACCGTTCTCACAGCGATAAGCATGGTCAGTGACTGGATATTTATCGGACTTAAAGCCACATGTGACAGATCTGATGGGAAATAAATTGAATTTCTGTATCCATACTACTCTGAAATGATCTGATCTGTCACATGAGAGCAAAAAAATCTAATTTGGGCCACATTAGCTTGTCAAACAATTCCTCTCATAAATTGAATTTGGTGTCCATTCGTGTATCTGCTTGTATATTAACACAGATGCAAGCTCTGGATCTGGGAAGTGCTTCAAAAACATCTCAGCAATTTCCCCTCCAATATCCTCCACTGGTCTGCCCTGACGCTTTAAACCTTCTTCAGCCATGTCTGCAGCCTTGTTGAGGCATATCAAAAAGCCAATGGGATTTTCTCTGCGGTAGAAAATAACGGGTTCCCTGTCTTATTTTACAATGACACTGAAACGTGTATTCTCACTGAGTGTATTCACATTGCCGCAAGGCTGAGTGGCCTGGTTGAGTAGAGGAGCACCACTGTGGCCAACATTACCAATAGCACCACTAGGCATCAGTTTGGCTGCAGCAGACTCTCCTATCTGTGAGCCTAATTGATGGATCATGTCACTGAAATTGTGTAACCTGTCACTTTCACCCATGGGTGTTGAATGATGTGGCCCACCCCATGATACCTGCCCCATAGGGGAGACCCAGCCGGATCCTGACTTGACCCTAAATCCCTATCTCTTGGAGGCAGCACAGGTGAAGCACCCACATCTCTCCCAATGGACCCACTGGACTAAAAAAATGAATTCTCATCACACCTCTACCCCTCTCAGAAGAGAAGAGACCATCATCAGACTTATTACTTGGCTGAAACACACTAGCTATTTTACCATGAAAACACAGAAAAATTAGACTAGGGCTGGGCGATATGACAATATACAGTATATCATCGAACGATATGAAAATGTCTATCATTTCTATCGTGATGTAAAAAAAAAAAAGGCAATATTTACGTCATTTGGACGACGCTTTATGTTCCTTGCCTGCGGGAGCCGGAGCGGAGCTGGAGCGATCAGCTGTTTTGCTTGGAGAGGGAGAGATCCAAACCAAAACAAGAATAGCCCCTAAGAAAGTCCGACACGGACAAGAAAACCTTCTCTGCAAAGCTTGCCACACGTCGGTCCCCACTACAGGCATACTTGGGAGAGTACAGGCTATGCGTCGCCATTAACCGGCATGACGTGCCTCTTTTTAAACGGACTACAGACTACGGTACACAAAAAGGCGTTAAAATAGTAGCTACATTCCAAATCACATACTTTTACTTTTTACTTTTAGTACGTACTGCAGCTGCCCTTACAATGTACGTACTGTTGCATGTGGTATGCGTACAATTAAGACATACTACTTCATCATAACATTGCTCCATGAACTTTGACCCTCTTGCTCACATCAAATCCGCTGCGCAGAGTATTGTGGGTCAGAATGGCCAGAAAAGCATGCTGGCTTGCATACTGCAAAATGTGACTGGATGTAGCAGGACATCCTGGTATTTTTTGGCATTCTGCATTTGACATACTATGTATTGGGACATACTAAATCTGTTTCTGGCATTCTAAATAGTATGGTAGTATGGCTATTGGAACACACTTATGTAGGAACACATAATAATCTATGGAGAAGCCGTGCACACACAAAGATAACATAGATAGTAATTAAATGTACCATTACTTGTATATTGCAATGACACCAAATGTAAACAAAGCAGGTTTAAAACTAGTATAAAAACACTCTTTACAGCTAACCTGGGTTATTATAACCAATGATATAATAATCAGTGAGGTTATGTTGGCTACATACTGTACACTTTACAAAGAGTTGATTCAGACCAAGATGTGTATGTATAAATTATTATGAGCCTTAATGTCTGCCACCTGTCCTGTAAAATGCATTTATCACCTGTTTTTGATTTAAACAGGCCAGGCATGTTTAGATAAGATATAGGCTATTCCTATATTAATTAATTTATTTATTCTCTACAATCAATTTCACTTGAAACTGTTATGTTCATTTTGCAATGGAGTTCTTAATAAAATGACAAAATACTCCTTATTGTCAAGTATTTAATTCATTCAGTATAATAGAAAAATAGGCTTTATCCTGTGGTTATTTCATATTGACTATTTATTTATTGAATTACCAGAAAACATGCTATATCGTGATATATATTGTTATTGAGATTTGAAATGACCTATATCGGGATGGAAGATTTTGGCTATAATGCCCAGCCCTATTAAAGACAATAAAATAAAACTTAATGTCAGGCTTGCGTAAATGAAAGTGTAAACCCAAACAGTTCACCCAGAGTCCTATTCAGTTAGTGAAACTTTGACAGCCCTGAGTAACTAACCATAACTCAAAGTCCAGGACAGACGATGTTCCACCACGAACCTCTTCCATGCAATCCACACTGCATCCTCAGTCAGGCCATCTGCATCAAGCGGATCTGGAATCAGTAGACTTGTGGTGGATGTGTCCACTTCCAGTAACGGTGCCGTCGTAATTTTCTTTCCAAAAGAGGAAATACTTCCAATTTAGCAAAGCACCTCAAAGACAGACATCCAGACAATACCGTTTGTTTTAAATACTTGAGGTCTACATGCCACTGTTCTGTTTTGCAATGTTAATAGACGTTTCTTTTTATTTATTACTTAAAGGCTACATGCCTCTGTTCTTTGTAATGTTCAAATGTTTTAATAAAAGGAGTGCATTTTAAATTACATGGGATTTATTGTTTGTTTATTGTTTGTTTTTTTTTGTTTTTTTTACTGTGGTATCGAATTGGTATCGAGAATCGTGTAAATTCACTGGTATTGGCATCGACTACTAGATTTCTGGTACCGTGACATCCCTAGTTGGTACCAATTATTTCCTTATGTTTTCTAGTTTCATATGATATCTGTACCTTCACTCCAGCTCTAAAACTAAACTAAACCTGTTACAGCTTCTAAAAGACAGTAAAGCCGGTCTGCATGCAGGTCTCAGGGGTATACAAATGAAAAAAAACAAAAAAAGTTTAATTTTATACTGTTGATCATGTACTTCAAAAATTCTGCAAAGGGCTATAAATGAGATATAAAACAGTGAGCCCATGAAAGACAACACAAGCCTTCATTTAACACATGACCTACCTGGTATAAAAATCCACAGCACACAGTCTTCATCAAACGTGTGTTATGCAACTGCAACCAGACAGACCTGTGTAACAAAGAGAAGAAGCATTACTATCTCATATAGTTACAGTACTAGCAAATATTACAAACAAACATTAGTGTTGTGTCGAATACTGTTTCCTATCGGACAGACTTCACTGTAACACCAGCAGGTGCGTGGCAACCTAACTAGCATTAGCTCAAACTCGTGGATAATAAAGTTACTATTTCTGCACATACGAGTCTGTAACTTTCACATTACGTGCTAGTAGCGATTAGAGTCAAAACGAATGTTACAGATAGTTGTAAATACAATTTTTAAAGCATTAAACATGTAAATATTTATAGCAGCATTGCACAGTGCACCCTACCTGCAGCTCGGGAGTAACTGTACTTCCGGTGCTGAGGGGGGCGTACGGTGCGCGGTGAGGGTCAATGCAGCTGCGCCATAAACCCACCAGATGGCACTGAAGCTATACTATGTAAAACAGCATATAAACATTAGTAGAAATTCATAATAAAGGTCATTTTTAACTCTGTTTTATATGTAAAATGTAATTTTACTCTTGTTGCTACTTATCTCTACTTTCTTTCTTTACTAAACAAAAGAGCATAATTCAGATTCGGTATACAGGGAATAGTAGCCAAATAGAACAGTAACAAAAGAGCCAAGTTTATCACACTAGACATAAATAGTAAAACATACATTTATTTAGTGTCCTGATAGTCTTTTTCTTAGTCAAATTAGAAAGTAGTTTCACATATTCTTCAAAATCCTTCAAGAAAACAGTAAAATAATAATTATTTGAATAATTATTAGTGTTGAATTTATGTTTATGAATAAAATATTTTGCCAACATATCAAATTTATTCTAAGATTTTTTTGTATATATATATATATATATATATATATATATATATATATATACACTCTCGACCCAACATGCTGAACAAAGTGGAGCATGCCCAGCAGTGCTGGAGGAGGCAGGTCCAGGAACAGAGGAAGTCTGTGTTCGACCGCCATGTTGTTCTCAGTTCAACCCCGCCCTGCGAGCTATTGGTGGAGCAAAACAACAACAACAAAAAAATCAGTGTGACAGAGCCCTCAATTTATATACCTTTCTTATATATATATATATATTAATCAAACACCACATTTTTCCCTAATAATGTTTTTAATATATAATATATGCTAAAGTCAGTGGTGCAAATGTGGACTATTCCTCCTTTAACCAGTTGACCCCTTTTATCCACAAAACAATCATATTTTAGAGGACCAAGTCATATTTCATTCACTCATGGTGTAATCTGTCATTAATAATAGATTGATCTCTGAGGGTCATTTATGATGCACAGCACATGGTGGGAAATGAGACAATGAGCTCTATGGACTATAGCATCTTTTCTAGTCATATTTCCCTGTATGTCCTATAACTAATATTAATTTTTAGACTTATGGAGTGTGCAGAGGTGCAGTGACTTGTAATTCTTGTAATTGCTGGTGTTTTTTAATCAAGTAATTGGCATTAAAGTAATCCAATAACATTCTATGCTGCACACAGTTTATTAAAAAACAACAGATTTCCCATAAAGGCTTTATCATTTCCCTGGATCAGTCTGGGATGAGTCTGGGATGCGCAGCAGCAGCAGCAGCATGATGCCCGCATCCCTCCCATCCTCCCTCTCTCCTCTCATGGACCAATCGCATCCTCTCTGCCACCCAGAGGAGTCACTCTGCCGCTCTCCTCCAATAGAAAAGTTCATCTGAACGGGACGCTCCGGCTCCGGGTCGGGCTGTGATGCGGTTCGGGTCCAGGTGTGCCACATGCGGATATAGTGCACTGAAATCTCCCCCATTATCTACCTTAAAGGTAAGAACGACACCACATGCAAGAGAGTGTGTGTGTGCATGAACCTATAGCTGAGCTCTTGTTGTGTCTGGACTGAGTGAGGAGGATGTGTGAAGCTGAAATGGACCCGGCTGCACTGGAGGAGGAGTACCGCAATGCAGAGCAGAGAAGCACCGGTGCTGCTCAGTCAGTCGTCATAGGGGTGATGGTGAAGTGATGTAAGGGGCTGCGCAGTTACTTTATAGAGAGGCTGCTGGTGGCGACTAAGTGAGGTTTTAGCTTCTCAATCTGCACTAAAGATCAAAAAGTATATGTCTCTGTGGATGCAGAGAGGAGATGCAAGGTGAAAAGTGTCAGATGCTGCATGCGTCAAGGGCGCAGTAATGGCTGGCATCTGTGTGGTAAAGGGCAAAATGTCCTTCATGCATGGGCGACAGGGCAACTCCCTTAAAAATTAAACACTGTTTCAAGATTGTTTTCTGCACTGTACTGCCATCAAATCTATCATTAAGTATTTGAGATTAAGGTAAATATTGCAAATTATGAAACAGTACATCCACATATATCTTGTGATTACTTTTTGGTAATAGAAAAAAATGCAAAATGTGTGAGAGTCCAAGAATAATACAATCACCTCCCTTTTTTAGATGTCAAAAGGATTAAGCAAACTGTCATGGCTGCAAGATGGTCTCCCCTTGCATCTTCATCACCAGCCCTGATTTAATTCCATGCCTTTATTTTGACATATTCATTGACAATTAGTAATCCAGAACCAGCAACTCAAACAAATCAATAGAAGCCCACTTTAATCAACCCTTAAAAATGAAACACTGTTTCAAGATTGTTTTCTGGACTGTATACTGCCATCAAATCTATCATTAAGTCAAATATTTTTGGTTTCAGATTAAGGTAACAGTACATCCACATATATCTTGTGAATAACAGTTACTTTTTAGGTAACAGAAAAAATGCAAAATGTGTGAGAGTCCAAGAATAATTGAATCACCTCCCTTTTTTAGATGTCAAAAGGATTAAGCAAACTGTCACGGCTGCAAGATGGTCTCCCCTCACATCTTCAACACGAGCCCTGATTTAATTCCATGCCTTTATTTTGACATATTCATTGACAATTAGAAATCCAGAACCAGCACTCAAATAAATCAATAGAAGCCCACTTCAATCAACCCAGAAAACTCCAGATTAAAAACAGCATCATCCTCTTGTTAACTTCAAACATGTCTTTTGAATGTGATTTTGTGAAGCCGTAAAACATACACACACGAAACACACATGGTTTGTTCAGGCAGTCACTAAGACACTGGGCTTAATACATGTGCTGACCTAAATTTTTGCTTTGGTCTGTCCAAAGAGGATCTGTGTGTGATGGGATTATTGCCAGGAGGGGAAAACGCATGAAAAACACACACTGATGAATTGATTAGAATTAGTGGTGGAACAGATTGCTGCAACTATAATCTACAAAAGCCGAAGCTGTATATGAAAGTGTTGTGGAAGCTTGTGCATTCAAGTTGATTGATTTCTGAATATCATACATCTTTAGGATCTCGTAGATGCAGAGGAAGGACTCCGTTTTTGCTCCATGTGAAAGATAAAACGTTTGAAGAGGACATATAGCTGTGCAAATTGCAGGATAGACGCTGCAACTGCTGGTGTACTGTTGTGATATTAGTGTTGAGTCATCAGGAGTGCCTATGAGGAGTCAGTGCTGCAGTCTCTGCATGTGGATGTGCTGTATAGCTGGCTGCATGCCTCTGCGCTCTCTCTCTCTCTCTCTCGCTCTCTCTCTGCTCCTTTTCTTCGTTGAAAAAAACGTGGCTGCCGAGGCACATGGGAGGTGGCCGTCTGGCCTTTTTTATTATTCGTATTCTCACATCCAAAATGACTCAGCAGAGGACTGTGAGACTGGATATACAGGCATTTGTTGTACTGTAGATGGCCACAATATTTACCCCCAACAATTTAGGCCTACTTTAAAACACACAGTGTCATTTTTTTTATTATAATCTTTATTAAAATAGTGACAAAAGTTTTCTTTTTTGTGGGGATAACGCTTTTCATAAGTTTTGTTTCTTCAATATGCTATCACATTTATTTTCCAGTATTTCAGATACACACATCTAAAGATTTCTAAGGGAAGATTCCTCATTTCCTCTTTATTTACTGTCTCTGATCACATCCATTTGGCCTGTGACATTATAGGAAGATTATTATGAGTTGAAGCCTGAGTTTTAAGCTCACTGTTTAGTGTAAAGGTTTAGTTCCATGGTCTGTGTTGCATCTTAGAGTAAACACGTTACTCCGCCTAGTGTATCCTCATCTTTTCACATAAACCCAAAGAAAACTCAAACAATATATACATACCAACCACACTTCTTTCCTGTAGGTTTTTTGTCAAACTACAGCAGCCGTTATTTGAGCTGATAACCATAATTTGATCAGACGGCTCTGTGCACTGTGTGTGGTTTAGAATGAGCATCTGATACTGAAACTCCTACTGACCCCATACTGAACCAAGATCAGTCATGGTTATAGAAGGTCAGGATGTGGCAACATGACAAGTAATAAAGTCAGATTATCTGATGGAGATGACCTAATGACATTAATGCTGTGTTTTTGTTTTTGATGTTTAAAACTACAATCAAGCATAAATGGATTTTGCAGCTTTTGTTTCTTAGATAATTGTTGGTGTAAAATACACCTAATGATTATGTTTTTTGTTCTCTTGGACTGCTGACTGCTGTTAGTGCATTTCATATTTGACCTAAATTCACACACTTGACTAGTCTGCATTTACAATATATACTATCTGAAATGGTACGATTCACTTTAGGGGTGCACCGATACAAGTTTCCCTGTCCTAACGCAGATTTCAAATCCTCAATTCAGGGTATCTGCAGATTAGGAATGCACTGATAACGATACTGATACCGATACTGATGTCAGTCCGATACTGACTCAAATAGCTGGATCGGATATTGGTGACAATGGGGCCAATCTATTCAATTCAAATCTATGTTTATATACTATATACATTAGATACTGGAATTTGAATTCCTGTTAACTTTACATACTAGTATCGATATCGGGACTGAAAAGTCAGATCGGTGCATCCTTACCAGTGCCGTCTTTTTCCTAAAAAAATGGAATCATTTGAATGTAATGTGACATGGAGCCAAGGATTGCTGCTGTGTCAAAAACTTTATTTGCAAATGGAAACACTGTATTTTAACAAAGAAAGTGCATTTAATGTGGATCCATCCCATCATGGTCCGACACCCGATCCATTTAATAAAGTCAGTATGGGGGGCAGATACTTATTGGGCCTGTTGGATCTGTGCATCCCTAATTTAAATGATGGAACTGTATTTCATGGAACCAAAACCTTCTCTTTGCTTGTACATACTGTATACTAAAATATCACAAAAGATGCACACAGATGTTTCCCTTGTGCTGCAGTGTATTCTGCAGTGCAACATGACTGCAACATATTAAGTTCTCCACTGAAAGCTTTTCGAGTGTACACAGTACAAAGATCAACCCTCCCCCACTTCATCCCATCATCCCGTTCATCTTCATCAATCCTGGGTTCATCCTGCTTTATATCTCCATGTTACTCCCCCCCCCTCTTAATATCTCCGTCTCTCCCAATATCCTCTGTCTGACAGTGAGAGTCCAAACACAGTTGCAGTAGCTCACAGCAGCGCTGCAATGTCATCCTGCAGAAGTGATGTGTAAGCATGTGTGACGGCGCAGCAGGAGCTGTCTAGGTACCGCATTGTTTTGTTCACAGCGTGTGTCCAGCGTGCACACACAGTGCAGGCCTGTGTGTTTTTTCGCAGGTGCATGTCCTCCTTGTGGATGTGCACGCGCTCTGCATGACTATTTGCAGCGTTTCTGCTGAGTCATTCACATCCTGAATCATTTATATGCGCAGGGAGGTTCTGCACTCTGTTTCTGGTGTGGAAAAATCACGCCCAGTCATCAACCTGGTATTATATCTTGAGGATCAGTAAGAGTTTTAATAACACACACAATGAGGGAAGATCATGTTAAAGAAAATACTTATTATAAAAAATTCTGATAGCCTCTTTTCTTCTTCTTCTCTTACTCAGCCCTCTCCAGTTCATGTCCTGTCCATCGACTTCTTCTTTGCGTCCCTCTGCCTATCCGCCTAACTCACGTGGCTGCAATAAGTCGATTTGTTGACCGTCATGGCTTCCACTGCTTTACTGCTCCTGACCCTCTCCTCCTCCGTCTCCCTCACAGGTAAGAGGCACAGACAGTGATACCTGAAAATATACCATTTACCCCCTTTAAATGAAGTCAATTTCAAACCCTGCACACCATTAGCTGACATGACCATGTTTCTGCTTTGCAGTGGCGGTCCTGTTCGGCGAGCCTAGAATCTATGGAGGTGAGGACAAGAACAGGGCGTGCTGCACTTTACGTCCCAATGTTTAATGAGGAATTTTAAATCAGTACTTCAGCTAATTGTTATGTAAAATTTGCCAGATGATGCTACTGGATATGGCCCTATCTTTGAGGAGGAGCCGGTGGATGTGGTCTACACCGAAGACTCACCCGATGCGAGGATCTCAATGAACTGCAGGGCACGAGCAAATCCGCCTGCTACATACAGGTTACACACACTAAAGAAGATTTGTATTTATACCACAAGTACTGGATCTCATGTGGTATGACATGGTGTTTGTCGATATCTTATATAGATTTTTCTAATATTGCTGCTAGGTGGCGGCGTGATAACTGGGAAATCAAGCTGATGGAGCAGCCAGATGAGCACTACAGCCTTGTGGGGGGGAACTTGGTTATCACCAACCCCAGACAGAAGAAACACGCTGGGACATACTTGTGCGTGGCCAGGAACATCTACGGCACCGTCATCAGCAAGGAGGCCAGGGTCAAGTTTGGATGTGAGCATCCAATTCCCCTTCTGGTTTAAAGCTTGTGTTGCAGCTTTGTTTTCATCATTTATAATTCCTGTTTATCCTTTTTTTCCTCTTCTGCGTTATCATGTAGTCGTGGAGGAGTTTCCCCAGGAGGAAAGAGATCCGGTGTATGTCAAAGAAGGACAGGGGGCTGTTCTGCTGTGTGCCCCTCCAAAAGCCTGGCCACGTACGTTACAGGTCTTCATATCTTCATTAAAAAAGCTAACAGTGTGTTCCAATCCACGTACTTCCTGAAGTACACTTCAATGTAGTGCACTGTGTGCACTCTGTACTTACTTGAGTGGTGCATGAACTTCAACGGGGTAGGGTCGTCACAAATCGAATACTCTGCGGCGCACTTACCGGAAATGACGATTGCAACATTTGACCGCAGCTCGCTACCCGCCAAAATATCTTCTTCTTCTTCGGGGTTTTACGGCAGCTGGCATCCTTTGTGTTGCACTGCTGCCTCCCTCAGGTTTTACCCGTCCACTACCCGCCAAAATATCTGCCTGCTTTGTTGATCCAGAATACACAGAAAATTAAATCAAATGAGTAGACATGAAACGTTATAACTTACATCTATAAGGTACGTTATTCAGCACCGCAAAAGCTCCTGCATCACCTGCCGCCATTTTCGCATGTTTGAATAGTGGTCGTGGTCCCCTTCCGCTATGTAGCCAAGATGGCGACAATTGAGTGTGAAAAGTGTCCAGCGCTCCACACTTAACGATTTGACCGTTTTGAGTACAACATCCGGGTACTTTGAGTGCACTGTATTTTGACATACTTCAGTGTGAACGCACTTATGCACTCAAAATAGTAAGTGTAAGTACGGAAGTACGTGGATTGGATCATACTGTAAGTCTTGTGATGATAACAATAACAACTTCTGTCTTTTTCCTTTTTCAGAGGAGGTGACCTACCGCTGGATCTTCAACGAGTTCCCAGTTTTCCTCTACACAGATCGCCGTCGCTTTGTCTCCCAGAAGACGGGGAACTTGTACATCTCCAAAGTGGAATCTCAGGATGCGGGAAACTACTCCTGCTTTGTTTCCAGTCCCGTCACCGGGAAGAGCGTCTTCTCAAAGTTCATCCCCCTCATCCCCTCACCCCCTGATGAAGGTTAGCAGAAAAAATATAAACCTCTTCTAAACATATGTTGCAGAACAGAATTTAGAGAGAAAACAAATACAGAAAAAGACGTCATGTTTCTGACCTCTGACCATTGAACATTTTGGATATATTTTACTTTCTTTGCCTCAGGTGAGGCGAGAAGGTACCCAGCAGACATCAGGGTGAAGTTCCCAGATACTACTGCCATGCTGGCCTCTAATATTACATTGGAGTGCTTTGCTCTGGGAAAGTACGTTTTCATTTTTGCTCAATGTACTGATTCAATTAAGTACATGAGATACATGCTGCTTTTCCATAGGCACCGGTTTAGTCTCTCTTTTTGTGTTTTGTCTTTTCAGTCCCATCCCTCATATTGTTTGGAGGAAGGTGGACCACACAGACCTCCCGCCCACTCATGAGATCAGTGAATCGGGAGCTGTGCTTCATCTGTACAATGTACAGTACGAAGACGTGGGAGGATACGAGTGTGAAGCCATCAACACTAAAGGAAAGGACTGGCACAAGGCCTGGCTGTATGTGGAGTGTAAGTGATTTCATTGGACTGTCCTTGAACCGGCATTAGATACTCAAGAGTGTAGCCAAACGAGTGTAGATGTATAAAGATTATTTCTTACAGTTGAATCCACCGGTGGTGTTTTGAAGCCACAGGTTCGGCATTTTGGCCATCACCATCTTGGTTTTTGTCTGTCGCCATCTTGTTTTTTTTTTGCTACCAGAAGTGACACGACAGGGTGGAGCTGAGTACCACTCAACGCTGAATAGGACATTTTTTAGGCGACCAAAAGGTTAAAGGGTTAAAGTTTTAAGACCAAAACACGGACAACTCCCAGACTGGACAATGCTGTGGTAGTGACCTGTCAATCACATGGTAGCCACGCCCTAAAGCATCCCCTGCTTTATGGTCTATTTGACTCTAAATGGGACCATAATTTACTAAATGAATATGATGCTGTATTGAAGAAGACTTGAAACTAGCGATTGAGACCATAAACTCATGTTTACAATGTTTACTGAGGTAATAAATCAAGTGAGAAGTAGGTTCATTTTCTCATAGACTTCTTTTTGCAACCAGAGGAGTCGCCCCCTGCTGGCCATTAGAAAGAAAGCAAGTTTAAGGCACTTCCGCATTGGCTTCACTTTTCAGACCTGGAGGTTGCCAACTGAATGCAATAATTGGCACTTTTGTGGCGCATACATTTGAATATCATGTTGCTTATAATCATTTTCATGCCCTTTTTGTTTGTCCAGCTGCTCCAGAGTGGGCAGAAACCATCAACAACACTCAGATGGACATCGGCTCAGAGCACTCCATGCGCTGTGTGGCATCAGGGAAGCCCTTCCCTTTCATCCGCTGGTACAAAGATGGATATATGGTAAAAAATAAATTGGGGAGTAGCTTTTGGCTTTGTGCTTTCTTTGAAATTATATTAAAGTTTACTTTTTGATTGTGTGTGTTTTCCAGTATGGGAAGGGAGAGTTGAAGTTTTCCAGTCTGACTTTTGATGACTCAGGAATGTACCAGTGTATAGCTGAGAACTACTGGGGCATCAAATATGCCAACGCTGAGCTGCGAGTCATCGGTGAGACCTTTCAAAGAAACTGCACTCTCATTGACTTATTGCATGTTAGGAAACACTTTCAAGGACTGAAGTGTGAAGAAGTACTACTGTCACAACAGAACATATCATGAAATTGGGGGACGGCAATGACTAAACATAAACTTATATATAATCTCCCCTTAGCCTGCGCTCCCACATTCAAGTTTAACCCCGTGAAGAAGCAGCTTCTCGGGGCTAAAGATGGCCTCGTGGTGATCGAGTGTAAACCTCGAGCTGCTCCTAGACCGCGGTATACCTGGACAAAGGGCAAAGAGCTCCTCTTCAACAATTCACGGTCAGTCAATGTTAGCAATAAACACTGTACTAAAAGGCCCTCCCATACAGTGCACATCACCCATCCACTGTCAAGAAGCTTAACTCAATTGTGTTCACTTTTAGCATTTCCATCAAGTTCGATGGGAGTCTGGAGATCCTCAACGCCACCAGCAATGACGCGGGAGTGTACACATGCTTCGCTGAGAATGACAGAGGAAAGGCCAATAGCTCTGGCTATCTCACCATCACAGGTCTGGGAACTTGTGCACATTTGTGTGCGTGTACATATATAAATACAGTATATAGATTTACAATTTTCTCGTTTCTTTTCCCTAGAGGCTACCATCATCACAGAACCGCCTGAAGACACCGAGGTGATGGTCGGCGATGAGGTTGTTCTGAGGTGCGCCGCTTCATACGACCCCATGCTGGACATCACATTCGTCTGGTCCATAGACTTCAGGGTCATCGACTTTGACTCCGAGTGGCAACACTACGAACGCGTCATGGTAGAGTGATGGTTCATCCTAGCTTCCGTTAACATTTTACATTCACAATTGGACACCCAACTGGTATTGTCAGCTAATGGTAGATATACAGCTCTGTCTCCTGCCCTCACTCTTTCCCGCTTCCTGTTGATCAGAGTGACGATGGCAGCGGTGATCTGAGAATAAAGAACGCCCAGATTTGGCATGAAGGTCGCTACTCCTGCCTGACTCAGACAGTGGTGGACAGCGATAGTGCATACGCTGACCTCAAGGTTGTAGGTCAGTCCCATGATTTGACTTTTAATTACTTGTTTGGTATATATTCTTATCCTGAGCAAATGTACAACAGAAGAATAAGCAGAGGAGATCATCAACACCTTCTTCCCATGCGCCTTTCCTCCCTTATCCAGGTGTTCCCGGGCCTCCCGGTGTGATCCGGGTGGAAGAAATCGGGGATACGACGGTGAAGCTGTTGTGGACTAAAGGATCGGAGCACAACAGCCCCATTCTCTTCTACACCATTCAGACCAGACACTTCTGGGCCCTGAATGAAGACGACTGGAAGAACGCCAGCACCAGTGAGTACCCTTCACTGCCAGTAGGGGGCCATCTCGCTCTGAATTCAGTATTATATGATCTGATCGCCTCAAGTACTTGCACCTAAAGAAGAGACAGCAAATGTAGCACAATTCAATTTGACATGCCATTTGTGTCTCCTTCAGTTCCAACCTTTCTTGATGGCAATGTGGAGAGGGCAGAGGTGACAGAACTGTACCCTTGGATGGAGTATCAGTTCAGGATCATCGCCACCAACGAGCACGGCTCTGGAGAGGCCAGCATCCCCTCCCTCAAGATCAAAACCTGGGATGCTCGTAGGAGGAGAACACTAATATTTGACATCATACTGTATTTTAGTGAGGACAGGTGTGGGGTTAAAAAAAAATGTTTTTCTTCTCAGCTCCAGTGGTTTCTCCCATGGATGTAGCGGGTTACGGAGGTAGAAATGGCGAGATCATCATCACATGGACTGTAAGTAGGCCCTCAGTTCATATGACTTTATCGTGCACCAAAAATACCTGCATTGACAAAATCTAAACGGTGCTTTTTCTTTCCTTTTCTATTTCAACTCCTGACCCCTTAGCCCGTGGAGCCCTGGTATTTCTATGGCAAAAAGTTTGGCTACATTGTGGCATTCAAGCCTCATGACGCTTACGACTGGTGGTACGAGACCATTTCAGACCCCGAGACGAGGCGTTACGTCCACAGGGACACCTACTTCGTTATCACTGAGGAAGATTTCCAGGTCAGAGAGTTTCAGGTGAAGATCCAGTCGTTTAATGTGAAAGGAAACGGACCATACAGCCTCACCAAGGTCATCTACTACCCAAGAGATGGTGAGGGGTTTGTCTTTTTAGTTTGGTGTCAGTTTTTGGAATGGTATGACTCTAAACTTGTTTTCTTTTCTTGTCTATTTGTCTGACTTTTCCAGTACCTATAGAGTCTCCAACAGACGTCTATGCCAGGCCGGTGTCCTCCACTGAAGCTCTGGTCTGGTGGTTGCCAGTGGTCGACACTGGTACAGGCCTGCAGCAGTACATTGAGGGATACCAGGTAGCCTACAGTACTCTTACTGTACAACTTCCATACCAAAGACTTCTGTCTCAAAAACTTAACAAACATTAGTGCATTTTACGTGCTGGGCTGAGTCTTCGGAGCGTGTCGAGCAATGCAGGAAGTTTTCTGTGAAGCGCGTATCGAGGCTTGTATCGTCTTAGACCAATGACGTCATTGAAAACGTCCAAAGCCAAAATACAGTTGAGAACTTATTATTCCTGAATAAGAATGATAAATGTCTCCCATCTATCATTTTCCTATAGTTACACAAGCACATTCACTGTCCTCTGCCCGGATAAACCACTGCCACATACCTGTAATATAGCGGCCTGTTTTACACAGTTTCACAGATAGGTGATTTCGTGTGCATATGAAGCCCAGATGAAGCCTGGTGAAATGAACCGTTTAGCGAACCAATTTGCTGGAGAGCTTCAGTGCTTCATGAAGCTTCATCTCGTCATCACTAACAAACATTCTGTACGAACAATACAATTTCTTAAGGTGTACACAAAGACATACTAGCTCTATTGTCTATCCATTGGTGTGTGATTGAAGAGTTGTTCATACACTCCGAAATGACCAACCCAATCTGGCAACCTCGGGTCTGAAAGGTGAAACCATTGGGAACTTGCATTCATTCTAATGTCCAGCAGGGGGTGACTCCATTGTAAACACAAGTTTATAGTCTCAATCGCTAGTTTCAAGTCTTCTTCAATACAGCATGATGTTCATTTAGTAAATTATGGTCCCATTTAGAGTCAAATAGACGATAAAGCAGGGAATGTGTTAGGGCGTGGCTACCTTGTGACAGTCACTGCCACGGCGTTGTCCGGTCTGGGTGTTGTCTGTGTTTTCGTCTTAGAACTTTAACCCTTTATAGTGTGTTTTCATGTCATGAAAGTTAATTGTAATATTTTGCTTCTTGCTATCCAGGTCAAATACTGGAGAAAGTACGATGACCCGGAGCCGGGAGCGCACCGTATATTTGTCTCAGCCACAGTCAACCAGACCAGGTTGGAGAACATGCTGCCAGACTCGCACTACCTCATTGAGGTACGTGCCTTCAACGGAGCCGGCCTTGGACCTCCTGGCGAACACTGTGAGATGTTCACAAAGAGACCACGTAAGACTAATTACTCACAATCTATGGACAATAACCACCTATAGTCAGAGTTAGCGTATAGATTTGGTCTTAATAATATTTTTTTTTTATCTACAGCACCACCAGACCCTCCCAGGATGTGGCGCTATGTTACCTGGACAGGACAGTGGATGTATGTGTGGTGGGATCATATCCAGTATGACTGGTTTGGCAATATTTCCTTCCCACTGTACTACAAGGTGGGTGTGGAAAGCTTTGCAAAGCTACTATCTATTAAGCCGAATAATATGTTTCATTTCCATTAGAGCTGACACTAATTCCCAGGTCTACATGGAAAAAACATGAATGTTGAAAACCTCCCCTGCTTTTTGTTTTCAAGGTCATGTTCAGAAAGACGGGCTACATTTATGGGAAAGTCTACGTCACTGGCTGGCACTTCATGGACTTCCCCATGCCTCAGTTTGGAGACTATGAGCTGATGGTACGCGGCCGTTATGAAGGAGGGGACGGCCCAGTCAGGAAGATTAGGATCAAGGGTGAGGCTAAACTATAAATATAAAAAAATCTGTTTTTGTCCTCTTGGTGCATTTGTCTCATGTTGTTTCTGCTCCCTCAGGTAAAGTATCAATGGTCACGCCCACTCTAAGCCTGGTGTCTTTGGTGCTGTTGGCGCTGTGCATTGCTGGATTGGAAATTTAAGCTGCTCTGCCACAAGTGACATGTATATAATAGACTCTTTGTGGATAGAAGATATCCAGTCTTCACCTCCAAACACTCCTCACACTTACAGTCATTGGTTAAGATCCCACGTCATGCATCTGTTCTGTTGCAACACGACACAGGAAGTTGTTTTTCACCCCCCCAAAAAAAGCATTGGGTGTTGGCCCCGACATTTTTTCATGGACTTACTTCATCTTCTACATCAGCTGTTCTCAACCACTGGGCCGGGGCCCACTGGTGGGCCTCAGAGCACCACCTAGTGGGCCGTGGAGGACCTGCCAAATGGTTAGATTAACCTCTTCAAAATCTGACGGCCGCTATTCTATCTTTCAGAGGTTGTAGCAGGCCCAGTTTTAAAGCCACCGGTATCATTGGAAACTAAAAAAACTAAAGAATCCATTGGTCCCAACCATGTCTTGCCATTTTGTCGGGAAGGAGGCTAAATAACGCTTCACATATACACAAAATTTTGGCGAGGAAAAACTGGCATGGCCATTTTCAGACGGGTCTCTTGACCCCTGACATCAAGATATGTGAATGAAAATGGGTTCAATGGGTACCCACTAATCTCCCCTTTACAGACATATATGTCTCGGATGCAGTGACACAAAGTTGAGTGGTTTTTGAAAAAAAAGAAATGTTGTTGGAGCCCAGTTGGTAATTTATTTGGGAAGGTGGTCCTCGGAAATGTTTTTAACAATCAGAAGTGGGCCTACGGATACAGAAGGTTGGAAATCCCTGTTCTACATGAACAACACAGCAATGCAGCTGAACTGAGTAGGACTCCTGCATCAGCCATATCTGTATCATGTCAAAGCCAAAATGAATGAAGACAGATGGTAGTTGATGATATGTGTGTGTTCAGATAGAAATAAAAGCATTCAGAAAAGTCAATTTTTATCCGTTTATGTTCTGATCACTGTTTCCTGTTTGGAGTTGAAGTGAACTGGACTAACAGTAGTCTACCGAGGTAGAATTTAACCCATAGAATGGGGAAATGTTATTTATAACAAGCACTACCAATCTCTCAGATGATCAAGCAATGAATATCGTGTAAAGAACTGTATGATAATCACTGTATTTTGTTTGGAAGGAGCAGAAAAGGATGTACGGCTCTGTATAGATTTTATGAATATATGTCACTTATCCATTTTTTTTGTTGGAGCACACACAGTATATCACATATTTTAAACAAGCTTTTTCTTCACAATCATTTGTTAAACAATTTAAATTCATTTTCAACATGGTGCTGTTTGCTTGCTTAATGTTTATTTAAATTGTCATTCTCACCAGAATCATGTGCATAGACAATTAAAGTATGAGTTGTTGCTGCTCCAATGAAAGCCATATCACTTTAATGTCAACTTCCCTTTGATGATTTCTGAAAGTGAAAATGTAATATTTGAATGAACCATGAGGCCGGGGCTGGACAGAAATCGCTGTATATCACATATGTGTATGCTAATTTCCTTTATGTCAGGCTGCAAAATCATTAAACAGAGTACAACAATCTATTTTGTCTCATTGGTTGAGTTTTAGTCCATTTAGGATTATCAGCCAATTACAGGTGTTGCTTTCAACAAAGTGGGCGTGTCCATCTCAGAAAAAAAACATTCCACTTTTTTTTTTAACTCAAGAACAATCATCAAACTTTCCTATATGTTGAAATATATTCAATCCACCTTTAGATACTACTGCTATTTCTCTAAACTAGTATTTAGAGTTTAGAAAGTACTACTTTAAAGAGGACCTATTATGCTTTTATGCCTTTTCCCTTTCCTTTAGTGTGTTATAGTTTTTGTGTGCATGTAGAAGGCCAACAAAGTTAAAAAAAAACAACTCAAAGTCCAACAGAAACACTGCTCCTGAACTGCCTGAAACGCCTTGCATGAAGTCCCGCCTATTCTTCTGTAACATGGTGATGTCACCAAGTAACACATTTGCATAATAATTGCCTAACAGCTATTTTGGCACATCCTCAAACAAAGCTAGTTAAAGCAAAGCTGGAGCGGAGTCCGAAGAGTTTGGTTTGGTTGACCAATCACAACAGTGGGCCAGCTGACCAATCAGATGGAGGGGTTGGAGATTTCAGACAGAGGGTGAAAAGAGGTGCTGCGGCACAGCCGGTATGGGAAATATAAAGCTTTTTTTTAACATTAAAGCATGTAAACATGTTCTAGTAGAAACCCAAAATGAATGTATGCACCTGAAAAAGAGCATAATAAGTCTTCTTTAAATACAAAATTTCATATTGCTTTTGCCTAGGCTTCAGTGTTTATTTTTCTAAATGTTTAGTTTTAAATTTAGTGAAGAAGGATTTTTTCTGTCATTGTCTTCTTGAACCTGCAAACTGAAATGTGATGTGGGATTTCTACCAGGAGATGGCAGTATATCCATGTGCCAGTTACCAACGTTTCTAGTATCATTCAGTCCAATCACATACCCATTATAGTGTTTTTTATTTCTAATGTGAATCGTGACATAGCCATATTACCATCTATAGTTTCCTTAAAATAAATGTTTGCAAAACTGCAAAAAATGTGCTCATTAAGAATCAAAGTTTTTATTTTCTGTATGTATGGGTGTTCTTTCTTTTGTTTTTTTCACACCAAATGCAGTATTGGTTGCTCTTAACTCTGCCATCGGTCATTCCCTGCACAGTGTGGACAGCCATCATTTTCTGTGTTGGTGTTTCAGAAGAAAGAGAGGAAGGGGCTTTTTTTTTTTTACGTCTGTTTGCTTTTGTTTGTGCTTTAAAGCGAGCTTGCTTGCATACTGTACAGTTAGACTCTGTGTGGGAGGCTTTTATCTCTCCTGTTTCCACCTCCATTACCGGCAATTCCCCCATTTTACCTCCTTCCCTTCAAACAAATTACCTCGACACAGAAAATCCCATGTGAGGCCGAAATCAATGCTGCCATCATTTACAAACAATCACAGCAGATACACAGAGGTGCGTCCTCCTTGGCAGGGGAGTGAGTCTTCCTCCACACAGCAGTGCTTTTTTTTATATAGCATGAAATCTCTTTTCAAAATGTTGCGTCTCAGAAGATACATAGTGGGTTTGTTTTGCCACTGTGACTCCACCATGTGATAAAAAAGTACCTCTCCTGTGTAGGGTGCAACTTGGTTTAGCTAAGTTGGACATAACAAGTTCAGTAACAAAGAGGACTGTGTGCAAGCAAAACGTGAAATGCTGCTAATACGTTGCTTTATTAGGGGGGGATTTATTCGTGGTGGGCCTGACTGATATTGTGCTAAGATATGTGCAGGAAGCACTTCACTCTCTCGGGCCATTATACTGTAAATAAGAAAGGTGATCTGGTCAACTCGCCTGATCAAGGATGCATATGCAAACTAACTCTGGCATCGGTGGTACGATCAAAATAAAATGCATCGGCACACAGTGAGTGGTGACATGATCCTCATACAGTTGTTTGCAGCACATTGTGCAGATGTGCGAATGCTGCATCTCATAGCAGGACAGGAGCAGCAATGAAATCTTACAGCACTATACAACACCTATATGTAACCTATATGGGTAACCTTTTATAGGAGGAGACAATTCAGCAGCCAACTGAATAAGATAGCTTAAAATGAAATCAATGAATACATGAATAAATCGACCATAACCAGTGATGAAAAGTAACTAAATACAATAACTCAAGTACGATTGTTAAACGGAGAGTGTGTAAGATTTAGCATCTATTGGTGTGGTCGCAGATTGCTACCAACTGGTATGGTTGCTCACTCCTGCCTTTCCAAGACTGTGGTAACGTGAGCTGCCGAGTGCAAAACCGTGGTAACGCCGTTCGCCTCGCTCAGAGGCCATCCTTACCATGATAAAACTATTTTATAGCAACGGAAGTCAGACGGCGGCTGGCGGTACCACGGTTTTGCACTCTGCGGCTCACGTTGCCGCAGTTTCACAAGCGTGCCGGAAAACTACGGTGGCCTTTTAGGTAACATAAAAAACATGAAAGGGCTTCGAGAGCCAATGTTCAGTTTGTCCGTTCTGGGCTACTGTAGAAACATGGCGGACTCCGCTCATTCTATAAGCTAACGAAACACAAGAATACTTTTTACTACACTATAAAAAATTGGTCATGTCTACAAGATAAGGCCCAAGTTTAGAAAACACGTGAAAACTCTCACAAGACTTACTGCCCGACGACCTATCCAAACCGTAACCATTCGAGGTCAACGCCTAACCCCATCTCACAAGAGTTTTGCAACTTTGGGGTTACCTTCTAGACATGACCCACTACATTTATTATAGTTTCCAGCTACTCTACAGGTTGTTATGAAATATATCTTTTTATATTTTATGTCCAACATGTATAAAGCAGTTAAAGCAAGATCCACCTCAATGAGCTACAGCATTAAAATGCTGCTTAATGCACCAGTACTACTTATAATCCATTAATGAAATATATATTCGGTGGCATTCTACATAATAAGCACTTGTCCCTGTTCTGTTTCTGACACAAGGTACACTAATCCCACAGTATCATATACAGTAGGTAAACTCCCGTGATGCAGTGCAATGCAGCTGATTATTTACGTATTAGGTATTCCCTTTGCTGCTTTCCATTTGATCAGAAGACGCTCTCTGGCTTTGACAGGTTGGACCTGTGATGGTGGAAGCACGTCAATAGATTTAATAATAGAGCTGGAGCTCTTGGTTGCTCAAAGCGGGTTCAAACCTGTGTGATTTCCTACCTCTCATCATTGCATTTTTATCAAATCCTCTCAACCCTTTTAGCCCCATTACCATTCTCTGAATTATCCATATACCAGTGGCTGCAGTTTTTGCACAACAGCACACTATAAATTTAAATAGAGAACACGTTTTCTATAATTTAGCAGCAGCGCTGCAGCACTAAAGGGGGATGCTATGAATACTATAAGCGCCAAAAGGTGGGGAAAGCTCAAAATAAAGCCAAACCAGGACATATGCAAAGCAGACTGCATTAGCCTTCGCACTGACCCATAAATCACATACATTTGGCATGGCCCCCCCTTGGCTTGCTAGCTAGTTAGCCCCAGAGTAGAGAAGCCACTGCTGGTCCCACTGAGCGGAGAAGCCTATTGAGCAACATCAGATGGCTCCTGGGGTTTGGAAAGAGCCACACTAAATCTCCCGGACCAATTTGGCGTGGCAGAGCTGGCCTGTGTTAGCGCCGCGGCTAACCTGGTTAGCAAGCCTGTAAGAGCACAGTTGGAGGGCCCCCTCCTGCTGTTCGATTGGCTGAAATGGGTAGCGGTGTCAGATCAGGAAGTAATTGCCTCCTCTATGGATAGTTTATGACCCTGTTTACCCTGTGAAGAATAGCCCCTTCAAATATCCTTCTTTCTGGTGGCGGTACTCTATCAGGCTGATGGTTGATGTAGGTGCCCTCGCACTATTAGAGAACAAAAAGAATGTGCACCTTGAGGCTGAAGGAAACAATTCGAGCTGTATTGTGCGGCATTGAGAGAGGAATTGATTGCTTACCGAGCATTGTGTACTAGCACGGAAAAGGTTTTTCTTGTCCATTGGCTAAATTGGGAAGCTTCATTGTGAAAATATTCCCTAGATGCCTCGACAGTGCTGTCTAAATTCAGAAATAACACTAGACAGGTTGTTTTGTGTGGTTTGGTTTTGTGTGGCTCATCAGCCCCCCTGCCAGATTTGCGCTCCCTCTACCAGGACCCCCTAGTCTGCTTTGGCAAATCCTCTCTCTTCCTCTCTGTCTTGTTCTGGCAGGCCTGACGCTTGGTATCGCTGATGCCAGAAAAGCAGTTTTCCAATCCTCTTTGAGTCCAGTTAAAGATTAACAGCAGTATGTCTACAGAGCCAGGAACCTTTATTGCTGTAAATACCTTTTCAGCTTTTGTTTAGGGGATGTTCATTCAGTGCGATTACCGAAATTGGGGAAATGGGCAGTCCATACAAAACACACCGTGAACAGCTGTCATTGTTTGACATCTGTAGAGGCACAAGGACACTGCTGGGGTACATTTATTCCAAGATTTTGGATATTTCACTGACATGAAGCAAAGACAAAACAGAAAATTACTTCTCCGACTCTGTAAAAGTGAAGATATTTCCACCAAAAAATGTTTAGCCACACGAACAGCGTATAGCTCTAGGATGGAAATAACAGTTGTCCACTATACTTTGGTCATCCAGACTGAAACATCTTAACAACTACTGGATGGATTGCCATAAAATGTAATACAGACATTCATGTTCCCCAGGTGATAATCCCTAATGACTTCTCCTGACTTCTCCCCTAGCACCACCAGCGCTGTTGACATGTTAGGTTTTTGGTGAAATTTCTCCACAACTATTTGAAAAATTGCCATACAATTGGGGAGATATATCAATGGTCCCCAGAGGATGAACCCTAATGACTTTCTCTGACCTTTCCTCCTTCTGTAGCGCCACCAGCAGCTCAAAGTTTTTCACTTATCAAGTGAAATATGTCAACAACTACTTTAGGGATCTTTTAGAGGCATTCATGGTACCCAGATGATATATCCTAATGACTTTGGTGATCTTATGACTTTTCCCGTAGTGCCACCATGAAAGTAAAAATTTAAATGTATCCAATACATGACCTACAATACCTAAAGCTGCAGCTCTTCTTTGTGTTTACTGCTAATTATCAGCTGTTAGCATGATAACACGCTAAGATGGTGAACCAGTGGGCAACCTCCGGGTTTGAAAAGTGAAGCCAATGAGGAAGTGCCTTAAACTTGTATTCTTTCTAACAGCCAGCAGGGGGCGACTCCTCTGGTTGCAAAAAGAAGTCTGATTGTATAGAAGTCTATGAGAAAATGAGCCTACTTCTCACTTGATTTATTACCTCAGTAAACATTGTAAACATGAGTTTATGGTCTCAATCGCTAGTTTCAAGTCTTCTTCAATACAGCATGATGTTCATTTAGTAAATAATGGTCCAATTTAGAGTCAAATAGACCATAAAGCAGGGTATGCATTAGTGGCGTGGCTACCTTGTGATTGACAGGTTGCTACCAAGGCGTTGTCCGGTCTGGGAGTTGTCCGTGTTTTCGTCTTACGTCTAAAAATGTCTTGTTCAGCGTTCAGTTGTACTTAGCTCCATCCTTTCGTGTCACATCTGGTTATAAAGAACCAAGATGGTGACGGCTAAAATGCCAAACTCGAGGCTTCAAAATGGCAGTCCACAAACCAATGGGTGACGTCACAGTGGCTACGTCCACTTCTGATGGTAAACATTGTAAACATTATAGCTAAACACCAGCATGTTACCATTGTCATAGTGAGCATGTTGCCATAGTGTTTGCATTTACCTCAAAGCACCTCTGTGCCTAAGTACAATTTTACAGAGCTGCCAGCACGGCTGTAGACTCTATATGACATATCATCACTCTGCTATCCATGATCTGATTTAATCCATCCTTAATGATTGAGGAGGATGAAGCTGTACAAGGTTGTCTTGCCTCTAATTGCAGAGAATCAGTCTCCAGTATCTACAATTATCTAGTCAATCAGGTAGAGAGTTAGAGAGCACATTGGTCAAATGAGTCATCACTCTTCTTGGATTCACTCTCAGTACAGTACATCTTCTTAACAAGTGTCATTACTAATATAAGATGAATTATTTGCCTTATTTATACATAATTCATAGAAGTGGAAATGTAATTTCTGGTGGTACAGACGAAAGGGAAGTGCTTCACTTTCAATGCTAAGTATGCATGTAAACAACTATTGAGTTTTTGAATAATATGAAGAAGTGAAAAAGAACATTTCAATGAAGACTTAAAGGTTTGATAGCGCAGTGTCCTTGTTCTTGAAACTGTTTGAGGTTGAATAATATTTCGATTTCTAAAGCAAGATGACTAAGAATATAAGATTAAAGCCTAAGTTAAATGGCTAACATGCCTGTTTTTTGTGTTAACTATCTGCTCAGCTAAAAATGTGCCCTTGTATCCGGTTTAGACAGGAGAGAAGGGCTTCAGCCATTAGTGCAGTGCGCTCTCAGCTGTCACACAGGAGGCCGTGCAGTGAAGGATGGGTGTCAGCTTTATGAAAGAGGAATGTGATACCTGTGCTGTCAGGAAGGAAAAGCTGGAGGGGTGGAAGCAGAGAGAGGCAGGAAACAAGCTTGTAGAAAAAAAAAACAGAAGATAGACGGAAAGATATAGACTTTGAAAGACATCACACAATGATGTGGCGTCACTCAGTGCCCATGAGGCGAAATCGTCACCTCCATCCCTCCTCACACCTTCAGAATAATGGCAGGATTTATCACGTAGTCCCTATTCACAGGAAAGATTTCTCCAACAGGGAGGAGATGACATAAAAGTAGCATTTAAAAGTTTAGAAACAGCTCTATAGCATGAAAGTACGATTGCTGAGCTACGCCCAACAAAAATATCTTGTTCAAATCCCCCTTCTTATGCTGAAAAACGTCCGACTGTGAGCCACGATGAGAATGCCAACTTCAAATGTCTTTTTTTTTTCATATTGTCTTCATCTGAATCTGAAGTGGGAACAGATGCACAGCAAGCTGGGCCTTCTGTGTCTGTATTTTGTCTGTGCATCTGTATGTGAGTGTGTGTTGCAAAGTCCTTTGTCTCACTTTTAAAGGCAATTCTTTTGGGGACTTTTTTCTCTGACAGCAAGCTCCATGAAATCCTTTTCACGCACATCATCTCAGACTGGTGTCAGGAAGGCTGGCAGATTGCGTCAGGTGTCGCAGGCTCAGGTTCCGCCACAGAGATCGGCTCTATTGTCGACACGGCAGTTACATAAACAGTCATTAATGGCGTTGCTTTGTTAACTAAGGTGACAGATCCAATGTGTCTTCTTGTGTTACACACATCTGTACGCAGCAGACACTGTCCATCTTAACAAGAAATTCTCTGTCAGTCATAAAATTTTATTTCCACTGAAAAAACAACAACACAGCAGTAAATATGTCACCCGCTATAAATGATGACTTCCCCGTGTGGGCCAAATAGTAACAAATATGTCACATTGTAAGCTTTAACAATGGTTTCCCTTCTTTGTCTGTGACACTGATAGCAAACAGTTGCGATGTCCCGCTTGGGCTGATAAATGTAATGTGAGAGTGTTATGGTTGTATTGTAAAATTTCTCAAAATTCAACAAAATAAAGTATGGTAATGCCTCCAGGCCAAGCGGTGTACTTTTGAAAGTATTGGTTTCATTTCACGAAATTTTATCACAATCATGTACTTTATTACCTATGTAAACAAAATTCCCAGAGACAAACACTTAGACCTTTACACATCTGGGGCATGACGAATAAACGTCACGAAAAATGCAAAATATCACCTTTGAATATTATATGTCTAGGGCTTTTATTGTGAAAGGTAAGAATGGAATGAGTGGATCTGGTATGCGCTGCCTTTGTCAAGGTTGAAAGGAGTAATAAAGTTTGCCGTCTTGGTTTGGATTACGGAGCCTATGTGTTGATGTTTCATAATCAAAGGCGCAACTCAACTTGTTTCGCACAACCAGTGGGCTACTTCCGGGTCTGAGAAGTGACGCCAATGCCGAAGTGCCTTAAACTTGCATTCAGGTGACTCCTGTGGTTGCAAAAAGAAGTCCAATTGTATAGAAGAAACTTACCCTACCGTTAACATTGTAAACATGAGTTTATGGTCTCAATCGCTAGTTTCAAGTCTTCTTCAATACAGCATGATGTTCATTTAGTAAATTATGGTCCCATTTAGAGTCAAATAGACCATAAAGCAGGGGATGCTTTAGGGTGTGGCTACCATGTGATTGACCGGTTGCTACTACAGCGTTGTCAGGTCCGGGAGTTGTCTGAGTTTTCTTCTTAGAACTTTAACCCTTTCATAGTGTCTTTTCAGTTCAGGCAAGTTAATTGTAACCCTTTCGGTCGCATGAAAATGTCTTAATCAGCGTTTGGTTGTACTTAGCTCCACCATCTCGTGTCACTAGTTGCAAAAAAACAAGATGGTGATGGCCAAAAACCAAGATGGCGACAGTAAAAATTACGAACTCGAGGCTTCAAAACGGCAGTCCACAAACCAATGGGTGATGTCGCGGTGACTACGTCCACTTCTTATATACAGTCTATGTGCACAAAGTTATTGGTTGATGCGTTTATTCGTGGTGCGAAAGCTCAGAAAATTTACCTTGTTAAGTATTGAGTGTTAGCATGTAAACATTTGCTAATTAGCACTAAACACAAAATACAGCTGAGGCTGATGGAATTCATTATTTTTTCCAGGTATTTGGACATAATCCAAGTAGTGGTCAAATTAAAATCATATTATACATAATCTCTACAGGCTGTGTAGTTTTCCCAGTAAATTGGCTTTGACATTATAATCAGTGCAGTGCCTCTTTAATTTAACCTGGTTCACACTGATCACACAAAAGGCTCAATGAAGCTACATGCTGAACACCTGTGTTGAACATTTTTGCAGTATAGTCACCTGCACACATATGGGTAAATACAAGAGGTGAAAATGCCTTGTGTTGTAGAGAGTTAATGTGTTATCACCTTAATTGAGACAGATGCATTTTTAATGACTGGCCCTTGCTCAAAGCAAGAGAGGCATCAAATTATGCTACGCAAGTGAAAAATGCTAATGGATATGGCTCTGGGTCGCTGCTGAAAGACGAACTTTGCAGTTTTTTAATGTCCTTTTCCCCTTGGTGAATTTTTTTAACCTGCCTTTGTTTAATTCCTGAAAAGCTGAACAAGTTGCTGTTATAGTTTAGCATTACATCCAAATATGTAAACCATACAAATACTATATTAATATTGAATTAATCTTAAAAATCTGTTGCATGCTGTTTGACACAAAATAATGTAGTAAATACAGACTGTTCATGGCTTCACGATCCATAATAATATTCACAATCACCAAACAAAACATCTGTTTTCCTCCACAGTTCAGCGGTGTTTATCTCCGAGCTTCAGCTCTGACTGCACTCCAGAGGTGGCATTTTAACTCTGTTAACACCTGGAGAGAATCAGTCACATATCAAAGCAGAGACAGCTCAGTGTTGCATGGACCACTTGTCAAATACACAACATAGGGACGCAAACACAAAGTACACAAATATGTTTGCACTTATGCAGATGCACAAAAGTGTGCACGTACACCCACAGACACAGACGGGCACGCAAATAGACTGATTTCCTTTGCTGCCATCTGTCAGTTGTAGGAGCCTCCAGGGAGTTTAAGGCTGCAGACTGTGCCACAGTTGGGTGCTAAAATGAACAGCAGAGCAGATGCTTGGGCTGCTTCTTTACTAAGTTCCTATACCAACTCTCCAAGAGAAGACTCAGAAGTGCCAGTTTCACACCAGTGAGGATGCTTTCTGTGCTCCTGTCATGCGATAATGTCACTTATTTAATGGCACCCCTCGCAAACTGGTTGTAGAAACATCTGTGTTCTGTTTATGCTAGTCTTTGTGACGGATGGGCTGCATAAGCTGAAGAAAGTTATGTCAAGACCTACAAAAGAGAACCCAGCAGGGGCCTCTGCACTGACAAAACGTTATTTCTACACTATATTTTGTCATCACATACACATCTGGAACAATCTCTCTTATTTACATTTGGATTGTTCGACAAAGGCATTCTTACATAAAAAATATTTTAATCACATTATTTAAAATGTGGACTGGAATGTAATTTATTATCTTGTCTCATATAATAGTTAGATGATATTTTGATGTTCTTCCTACATTGTTTCAATGCAATAGCAAACTTTGGACCAAAGACCACCATGCCCTATTAAGTCGCAAACATGCTGCATTAATAATAAAAATGGCTACTTGGGGACAGCACAACAAGCTGACATAATATCACAACATCATGAAGTTGTTGGGGCGAGTTTGTTACAGTAGCCGTTACAGTTCATTAGCTTTGATTTGGAGTTATGTTTCTGGTCACCTGAAAAATGTAAGTCCAATTTCACTCTTTTAGCTTGTTAACGAGGTTGATGAGATTGGTGAGAGTGAACCAAAACAATGAGCTAAAAGATGCTAAAACAGAGTCTGCTACACCTACTACATTGTAAAAGTGAAAGCAAAACCTAAAAGCTACATGTTCTAACATGTAAAACTGAATGAAACGTTACATTTTGAACACAAACAAATCAGCTTCTTTAGGTTTATTCGTTAAGGGTTAGGCAACAAAACCACTTAAGTTTAGGGAAAAAGATCATGTTTTGGCTTAAAATAACGATGTTTGAAAAGTGAAACTCAAGGTTGTGAACACAAATACAACTACATGTTGTTGGTTTCACACAAGATGGAAACCCCAGTCTCCTGGGTGAAAGCCCCCAACCTCCACCTCATACGCTGTTTCACGCCGTCTATATAGCGCCTGACTTCCGCTTTTGCTCCTGTCATAATTACTACGGTCGTTAGAGATTGATGCCATTTTCTTTTATTCTTTCTTTCGGTGATCACCCATGTGAATCGATGATAAAACCAACTAGTAGGTGTAGCAGGCCCCTATTGACCCACATCTATGAGGATCATAACTACTGATAACGCCCATTTAAAGACCTGATAACAGTCTGACCGGCTGGATAATTATCCATAGGTTTGTCACTACGAACAACCCTTTTCACATTATACATATTTCTATATGTATATATACATATAGAAATATTAACTAGAGCAGCTTTAATGTTTCTAAACTATTTGCTTAAACTGCTCAATTTTGCCTAGAGTTGAAAAAGACCTGTGAGTTTGCCAGTGCTCCATTACCATCAGGGCGAATGGAGAAGGATGCAGGATGAAAAGGTTTGACAGGTTTGACGTGCATGCACCCATTATGACATCACCACCTCATTGTAAATAAGTCCCCTCACACAATAGGAACCATAACCTATCAATTCCCAGTAGAAATGACTCCACAGCCTTGCATTAGTCATTGACGGATGACACAGTGAAGCCCCTCTTTCCATTGTTCTCGAAACATTACCCAAATTAGCTGAGTCTCTAAGCTCGCTCCCTGCTGATGTCACCAGGGCTCCACTGCGAGAGCAGATTAGTTGCTAATATCATCTGTTTGAAGGAGTAAGCCTTTAAATAAGCCCTTTCTTTGAGGAGCGCTATACAGTTCTACTTTCGGATCACCCTGTTTGGATAAAAGATTGTATGAAGCTTGGAGTCGTCAAAGAGAGGGGGGTTTCCTTACTTTTTAGATCTGTGAAGTGTGTGAGGAAGTAGGGATTTAATGTCTTAAGGACACTTCACAAGGACACATCGTTATTGTCTAAGTTCCCTGGAAAAAATGGGATATGAAGAGCTTGAGTTAACGCAGGTTTAAATGTGTCAATATGTCTATATTTTATAGATGATGATGTGTTCTATTTCTGACAAACAAGAGCCAAGTCATCATTTAACCATAAGTTGTCTCAATTCTGTGCTATCAGTTACTTTTATGAGGAGACTGCAGCTCTACTAAAATGTCTTGTTTTGGAACAAATCTCTTCAGATACACCGGGCCACTCATAGGTCATCTCACGCAAGGCACACGCTGTGTGCTGTGCTTCAAACTTTTGGAGTTTGGTGCATGATTGGGTTCACATGACACCATGTTTTTGCCTCACCTCTCCTGTCATTCTCCCCTTGTCTGCTGTCCAACACAACAAAGTAAATCCCAAAAAGCAGAAATGTACAATCCTCCGTCTTGAAAACACATTAACCCCTTGCACAGTGACGCCTCACCCATCGATTCCAGACTACCTTTTGTCAGGTTTGATTTCTGAACCCATTTCTCACACTCCTTAAAATGGGCAGGGGGAGCTCTGCGGCTCAGAAGACGCTGGCACCACACTGTGCGTTTGAAGTGATGAGTTGATGAAAGAAAAGAAAAATAATGAAATAAACACTCAAAAAAAAAGCACGCAATCGCTCAACTTTTCACCGCAACAATACAAGCTGAACACATGAAGGTTAACAAGTGGGGCTTGTCGACCTCTCGTGACCAGGACATGCTTTCCTTTCCGTGCAAAAGGTTAGTGACAATCGTGGACAGAGGGCATGACCCCGGTGTGTGCGGGAACGCCAGGATGAGGTTAAAGGTCAGAGGGCAGGGGCTTTGGGGATAATAGGGTCAGACAGTGATACATTACTGTAGCCTTAATGCAAACAACTCTTCAAGATCTGATTGACACCAAAGAAGAGCAGGGGGACTAACTAAGAGATAAAGGTCAGTGATCAAAACATGGGATCTTCTAGGTATTTATTCTAGGTATTTATTTCTTCCTGGCCTATGATCTGTTTATCATTCACTTCATTGATATACTGTACATACTGTGATTGTCTATTCAGTATTTAGCAGCCTGGTCTCACCAAATGGCGTATTAATAACATGGCAATTTCTTGAGTGATTTCGCATGTTATCGCTATGCATCTTTTGCTTTTTGTGTGTCATTTCACACCACAGCAATAGACGGTCAGAACTCCGGACGTAATATAAAGAGCAAGAAAGTCTGCATAAGGAGGAGGCCAGTGTTGGTGTCCTGTGTGAAACCAAATGTCAACCGTTGACTTAGTTTGGTTCAAATTCACGATGTTTACTGCATGTTTGAAACCGCATCTATATGTGACGAGTTGGGAATGAGAACGGCGTTAAATGACACCCGAAAAGCTTAAAATGCAAAGAGAACGCGAATGACATCGAAATGTCCTCAAAAGTGGCGTGCTATTTATATGCCTTCCTGTGAGATCATGTTGTATTGACGGATAGTATTACAGCATTGCTATGATGTTAGCCATTTTCTTATCTTTATTCTTTATTTGAATCCCCATTAGCTTCCTCAATTAACTTCACATCAGCTTCCATAAAGTGGTTGCTAGTCTTCCTGGGGTTTTATTATCTAAAATCTAACATTGTCATTGCATTGTTGAGCCCTTGCAATCTGTTAAACCGCTATTTGTATATTTTTAAAAAAATACATGGAAGTCAATGGGTAAATAAGCTTTTGACAGATGTTTGTTTTTTGTTGTGCAGTCATGCAATCACCTTTCACATTACTTATTTAAAGTCACATGCTTAAAGTCGTGGTTTCTCCCCGACTAAAGAAAGCTTTGTGGTGTGAAAAGGATGCAGAAATACCAAGCGAAGCATGGAGATTATTTAGTGACCTTTAACCTTTAGAATGACCCCAATCACATCTGAGTCAGAGGTACAACTAATAATAATGAGTAATTATGGTTGTTAGCAGTTGTGAGAGACCTGGCCACTGATCAATCTCGCATCAATAGATTTGAAAGGTTAAAAGCTTTCGTGAAAGCATGGTGAAATACACAGTCATTATTTATCCCCAAATTTCTGCATGGAGAACACAATCCGACACACTTCACAGATTGCTTTATCTTGCTGCTTATGCCCAACACATTGTCACACATAATTTGGAGATTTCTGTTTGCAGATAATGGGGTAATCTGCCAAATTCTGCGTTCAGAGCTCGTCACTGAAAATCTAACATGGCACAGGGCCGACGGATCACATTTTGGCTGCTGATAGGTACAAAGCTGTTGCAGTGCGTCTGGAGCTTTTTGAAACAGTTCTTAATTAGAGGAAGCATCTGGACTAACCGGCTTGGAAAGAATGGAAACGTCAGGAAGCTACGATAGTTTTTTGAAAAGCTTTACTTACAAGACAGAATTTGGACAGATGTTTTGTTTTCGGTGCACTGATGTTGAACAAGAACTTTCTGTCAAGTCGAGCCAATTTTATGCATGTGGCCCAATATCACAAATTTGCCTCAAGGGGCTTTACAATATGTACAGCATACAACACACTCTATCAGTATAAGGATCTATAGACCCTGAATTTGAATAAGAAGAATGTGGATCAGGAGGACGTTGAGCAACTTCCAGGTGCTGACAAAAACAAACAGAAAAGAAACAAGCACACACAGAGAGAGAGAGAGAGAGAGAGAGACATGATCAGGCCTGAAGAAATCAAAGAATAAGTAACCAACTGAAAGTTGAGGCAAAAATATGAGTTTATGAATTTAAAGGCCTCGACAGAGTCAGACTGTCTGATGTCCTTAGGGAGGTTATTCCAAAGCAAACCAGTCTCCCGGAAAGGCGCATAAATAGACACTACACGGACATTCTGTGTGTCATGAGTACGCATTTTAACCTTTTCGTGTGTCATTTGTACGCCACGCAAATGTCCGCAGTTAGGTTTATGCGAAAAAAGACCACTAACTTAGTTTCAGGCAACAAAACCACTTAGTTAAGTTAGGGAAAAACCTCATGGTTGAGCTTAAAATAGGTACGTAAACTAAAATATGTACGGAAATCAATGTAACAACCATGGAAAATACGTCACAAACGTCACTAAAAAACACAAGACAACCCTCACGTTACCAACATCACTAACGTCACTTACAAAACACCGGTCTCCTGGTTAAAAGTCCGGTGTTTGTTGGACCCATCTGCCCACCATACGTGGCTTTTTATGCTACATTACCAGCACTTACTGTAGCATGTATACGCGTATGCGTTTACATTCCAGTCAGTGCAGATACATGACCTACAAATGACATGCAGAAATCAAGAAAGGCGTTCATAATCGCACGCTAAACGCCTTGCACATTATTGTGCCATTCATACGGCTATCATGCAAACGATGCTGTCCAGAAGAAGGGGGCACGATAGGAAAAGATAGTGAGTAGGCCGGGCTCAGAGCAAATCTAACAGGATGCTAAGATTGTTTTGAAAATAATATGTGGCAAGTCTAATATGATATGGACTTAACACAGAGACAGCAACAGAGTAGTAAATAGAAGAGTGAAGAGATTAAAACAGAAAATCAAGGAGGACAAAAGAGTAGACAGCGGTTGTCATTATTCTCAGCGTTGAAGCCGCCAGCAGACAGTCCATTTTTTATGAAAAACACCGTCCAACCTTTCATTCTATAATGACAGTTATTTTTTAAACCCCTTGCCTTAACTAAAGATAGAACGCATTGTTCAGAGGAGCATATTTGCATGTGCAGTGAAGAATAAAACTGTGACCCGAAGACCCAGAGACGGATGAAAGTACTGGGCTCTGCGGTGGGCAGCCAGCACTGACAAGCCTGCGTACGAGAACCAGTTCCTCAGACAACAAGACTTGCAATTATCTCCACCGCAGGCCAATCAGACACACCGCGCTGAAGCACGGAGACCGCAATCAATCTCCAATGCTCGTAATGAGAAACATATTTTTCTCTGCCAGTGAAAAGATAATCAGCAGCTGAACGGAAGGGTCAACAGGTCTCCGCTGCAAGGATGTAGTGAAACAAATAACACAAATCTCTATCAGCCTCCACAGCTCTATAGCTGTATCCTTAAACAAGGTTACCTTCAAAACTGGAGACCCTTAACACAGCTGCTGGCTGTGGTATTGATCAGTGAGTGTGTGTGTGTGTGTAGCAGCAGTTCTGTGCTCTATGTAATGCATTGATGCGAATTTATGATATATAACATACTGTAGTTCACTCTAATGCCTTTCAATGCAAGAGGAACATGTGCTTGTTGTGCCTCTACTATGTGTCCTAATGTGACTGAGGAAAAGAATGACGGTTGCTAAGTGCTGTCAAAATGTGTTGAAGGGAATAATACATTTTCATATAATTACTAGAATCCTAAATGGACTAAATTTTCCAACGAAATCTCAACATTGTGGTTAAAAAAAAGCCTAGCTTTTAAGATTAACCCGAGGAAAAATATTGAAAAATTATTAAAGAGAATACATTAAAGCCACATGTTGTTAGAAATCAGTGTTTCGGTTCACTCATTATTCATTTCAGTGCCCTTTGAAGTACATGTGTGCACTGTACTTGGCTACATCATTTAATAGTTTGGGTCATTAAAGCCTACAGAGGGAATGTATATCCAATACAATCAGACATGCTTGTATCTCTCAATGGGGCTTTAATGTGATACAGAATTACTCTTCAAAATAAGCTTTCTAATATAATGTTACACACTCTGCAGCAAGATACTGGAGTTTAAAGTAAAGTCTGACATTTTTGGGTACGATGAGAAGATGGATCTCTCATATCTGTAAATATGAAACAGCTGCAGCAACAGCCAGCAGCTGATTAGCTTAGCACAAACAGGAAACCACCACTTAAAGCGCCACTTAGGCTCTATAATTAACAAGTTATATCGCGTCTGTTTAATCTGTACAAAAACCATATACCATTAAAAACAGATGAAACTGATTTGTTACTAAATAAACAAACAACATAACATGTTAAAACAGGATTTGGACAGATGTTTTGTTTTGGGTGCACTGCTGTTGAACAAGAACTTTCTGTCAAGTCAAGTCAATTTCATGTACAGTATGTGGCCCAATATCACAAATCACAAATTTGCTTCGAGGGGCTTTACAATATTGTACCGGAGACGACTCCCTCTATCAGTATAAGGATGTATATCCCCCCTCCCCAAAAAAAAATAATAATTTTAAGAGGTGAAAATAATGGATGATGGGTTGAAAATTATGGTATGCACAATCTGGCTGACAACATTTTTCGTCAGATTAAAGCATATATGAAGAATGTGGATCCAGGAGGACACAAACAGAAAAGAAACAAGCACACACAGAGAGAGATAGAGACAAGGACCAGGCCATAAGTAATCAAAGAACAAGCAACTAACTGAAAGTGGACGCAAAAATATGAGTTTATGGATTTAAAGGCCTCAACAGAGTCAGACTGTCTGATGCCCATAGGGAGGTTATTCCAAAGCAAACCAGTCTCCCGGGAAGGCGCATAAATAGACACTACACGGACATTCCACGTACACATTTTAACCTTTTCGTGTGTCATTTGTACGCCACGCAAATGTCTACAATTAGGTTTATGCAAATGTTACTAAATAAACAAACTCCATAAAGTGATAATTTGGGAGCTTTAGAGGTGCTGGTAAGTGAATTTGTTTGCTTTGGACAGAGCTAGGTTAGCTGTTTCCTTGTTTCTAGCCTTAATTTGTACCAAACTACTTCCTTAAAAATGTTAGGGATGACCAAGAGAAGTTGACTATTTAACAATTCGATCTAAGGAGCCTGATTTGACTCCAATCTCACAGTCAAATCGTTGCAGTGGCAGAAAAATGTGGTTATCAAACAAAAGGATCATTCCATTCGGGCTTTATGGGGGTGCTGAATGTCTGAATTTACATAGAATTTCTTGGGTTCTCCCAATAAATCATGATATATGGCCTATTTTGGTACAAATATCAGCCTCTTAATAATACTGTTAATACAAATTTCAAAATGTGCTTTCAATCAATCACCCCAATGGGCATGAAAACAATCACCATAAGTTGCATTATCCAAATTTGCGGGACCATCGGAGCAGCATCTTGGCGATATCCTCAGAAAGCTAACCGCTAAGCTAAGCTAACAGGCTCCAGCTATCAATCCTCTCATCTAACTTGACAACAAAGCGAAGCACATTTCCCCAAACTGCTCTTCAATGGTGTTTGTGTACTTTACCTTCTGCTCAGACACTGACAAATGTACCCGACCCTCTGAGTCCCACTGTGCTGCTTAATAGGTGTAAGCATCTCATGATTGCGTACAAATTGCTTTCTATCATTTAATATTTGTAATAATTGCATTAATTAGTAATATGATATCATTCCTGCGGTGTGTCTCTGCGTGTAAAAGTGTGTGTGCATATGCAATGTGTATGTCCGTGTGAGTGTGTGTGGAAGTTAATGGTGCTTGTTTTTATTTTGTCATTGTTTGTGAGATGGAGGTGAAACCAATTCCAGATAATTGGAATCAGTAATTGAAATTTATGTTGCCACTTATATTACCCTCTCCAATTTTTTATTGGGCTAATAAGAGGAATAGATGGGTGCTCTAACTTTGAATATGAAAAAACATTAAATGATATAAAGCGAAAGCAGAAAACCCGCTAAATAATACAACAAATCCATTCATTACGCTCTTGTGTGTTTTTTATTGGTGGGGAAAATCCAATATCTCATTTCTCATATCCTGCTGCGTGGCCTTTGAAGCTTTTGTAATTGAGAAACAGTCTAATTCTTTCACAGCTTTGAAGAGTTTACAACAAACTGAACAGGTTATCTGAGGTTTCCTTATGCAATCTATTGTTTATTCATTTGCAAAATATGACTTCAAAGAAAACATTCTCTCTTAAGGTATACCAGAAGTACGTATTTTTCTATAATGTGCATATAAAGATAACGGTGAATACAAAAGGTGGACGTGATGTGTTTCGAGGTGACCTCCAGTGTTCATCTGACCTCTTGTGACTCCCAGTTTATGACCTGTGAAAGGACACAAAGGCTTCTGACTAAAGTCATAAATCCATATTAGACACTGTGAAGGGGATAATTGGAGCAAACCCATTATTTATTATTGAAGGTTTTTTGAGATGCTATACATTTTATATTTGCCAGTTGCTATATGTGGAGGACAAATTGCTTCTGCATTGACATGCATTAGCAGTGGTGGAGCTTAAAGACCCTGAAAACCCATTTTCTTAATCACCCTCTCACTATGAGCAATGGAATCCAACATGACCAGAAACAATATCTGCCAAAGTTGTAACGGTTTTGGTTATTTCACATGAAAGATTTCTGTTTTTGTTTTGTCACACTGGTTTGAAGTGGGCGTGGCTTATTTGGAAACAGGTGATGTCAGATCGTATTTCCGTGCATCAATCAGTTAGCAAATTTGAGTCAATGTGATGACAATTGCACAGCCCTGTTTTCTAAAACTTACGTTCCCATACATCTAAATTGCATTCTCATTTACGTTTGGAAGGAAACATATTTTGTTGCGGATTACGTTTGTCTTTTACGTATCACAAATACCTCTGTAAGTTTGCAATCGGCCGCACCGAGTGATGTAGCACAACGAGTGATGTGCAGAGCAGATGATGTATATCGAGCAACTGTGAATGAAAGTTAAGTTGAAAAAAAAACATTATTGAACAAGCATGAAAGTTCACGATGGATGGATGGGAGGGGAGCTGGATGGGTCCAACAAACAGCTAACTTTCCCTCAGGAGACCTGTGTTTGTGTCCTGTGTGAATCGTAGTCAATTATTGCACTTTCATAGTGTTTGCGTTGTGTTTTAAAGTCATTTTTAGCCAAAACATGATGTTTTTTTTACTATGTTTTGTTGCCTGAACCTAACTTAAGTAGGTTAAACTTTTGTTTAAATTTACAAAGTTAATTAACCGGGGAAAAAATACGTTTCCCTCCAAACGTATTTTGGTTATGCAGTGTAGTTGTGTGGGAACTAGGACTGTCAAAGTTAACACGATAATAACGCATTATAGCAAATTTCTTTTTAATGCCACTAATTTCTTTAACGCATTAATGCAATCGATCTTTTGGAGGTTGTTGCAAATTCAATTTTAAAGCTTGTCGCGAAGGAGGTTAAATAACACTCCAAACTTGTGCTAAATTTTGGCGAGGAAAAACTAGCATGTCCATTTTCAAAGGGAGTCCCTTGACCTCTGACCTCAAAATATGTGAATGAAAATGGGTTCTATGGGTACCTACGAGTCTCCCCTTTACAGACATGCCCACTTTATGATAATCACATGCAGTTTGTGGCAAGTCATAGTCAAGTCAGCACACTGACACACTGACAGCTGTTGTTGCCTGTTGGGGTTGAATTTGCCATGTTATGATTTAAGCATATTTTTTATGCTAAATGCAGTGCCTGTGAGGGTTTCTGGACAATATTTGTCACTGTTTTGTGTTGTTAATTGATTTTCAATGATAAATATATACAAACATTTGCATAAAGCAGCATATTTGCCCACTCCCATGTTGATAAGGGTATTAAATACTTGACAAATCTCCCTCTAAGGTACATTTTGAACAGATCAAAAAATGTGTGATTAATTTGCCATTTAATCGTTTGACAGCTCTAATGGGAATGTAATTTTGTGAGGGACAGGGTTGCAATTGTGGGGTTGTTTGCTTGTCCTGTCAATCAAATGTGATGGAACCACACCCACACAGTTAACAGTGTTGAACTCTTAATAATAATAATTACTGTGAGGATGTTTTATCCAAACTTTTGGTCTCATTGTTGCTTATTCAGTAATGAATATTTACTTTCTCAGAGAACTTCTTAAGATTTGAATCCAAAGATTTCAGTTCTGGCACACTATGGTGCAAAATAACCTCTTAAACAACATCTTTCCCACAGCTCTCATATAGTTTTGACTGATTGTCATGGAGCCTATTTTCTCCACTCCCAATTTGTAAGTTACTTGAATTAATGTTGGTTTGTCTGCTGAGAGAAAGGTGCACACTCGTCTCAGGTGCACCTTGGTTTGAAAATGAGGGCAGATTGATGCCACCTGGCTTAAAGTGGCACTAATTCCAGAGATCCTCCCTGATTGGTCACAGAAAGCAGGTGACTGGGTATAAAAGCTCTTGGAAGGCAGCAAACTGGTTGGTCTCTTTGTTCCTTACTCTCCAGGGAGAATGGAGGAAGGCCAGTGTTTTCTGTACTGGAAGGTATTTCCTCATTAACTGTCTGCAGAGAACCCTAACTGATAAACCAAATTAAATGTTTTTCCTTTTTGTGGCTGGTCTGAAAGAAAAAATCTGTTTTTCTGGAAAATCAATGCCTGCATGCTGGTCCATTCTCCCCCCACTCACACTATACCAACCATCCTCAAGCACAACACTGATGTTAGAGATGAAGAGAGAATATGCACAAGCCAGCAGGCTGCCCATACATTACAGTCACTCCAACTCCAAATTGTGAGGAAATCTCAAGAAGTGTTTCTGGCACAAATCACTTGTTGACGACAGCTAAAGTTTTGTGCTACAACACTGGCAGGGTGTCATCTCATGTAGCCTTGTTTTTTTTTTTATTGTCCACACAGTCTGGGAGCAGGATAATTGTCATGCATTGGAAGCCGGGGAGCATGACGGGCACGGATAGACAGGGAGACACACCATATACTTGATACTGACAGAGCTACTGCTATTTGTCTCACCCAGAGCGGGCCAAGCCAACCTTGTCTTTTCATCAATCAATGGATTTTTCATCTGTCCATCTTTCTTTCTTACCGTCTTGCCCCTTTTTTTCCCTTTTTATACACCACTTTTTATGTCTCCTCTTATCATATCTCTTTTCTGCACTTCATACCAATATACTTTTCCTTTTTATAGTCTCCATACACACCACCCACAGGCTATTATGTGAACCATACTGGTCAGTAAGGTTGTTAAGTGCATCGTATAACCTTCAAAATCAAGATTTTAATGGTCAAGCCATCTGCTATTGCACTAATCCTTTGTTCAGATTCATATATGGTACCACAATGCAGAACACAGGGTGGGATCACTATACAGAGTTACAGAGAGAGAATGGCATAATTACCTTTTAATAGATTTGTAGCCATTAGGTGTTTCATTACAGAAGATTTACTCTATATGTATGCTAAGAAATGTATTTTTGAAAAATACAATGTGTAAGACACAGTTACAGTTTTGGCATCTGATGTTTTTTTTCAAAACACCGATAGGCTAGTATTAGAGAACAGAATGCAACGTCTAATGCATTATTTAACCATCTCTATCTACAAGAGCATAATGTGCACTCTAAGTAAGATGTTTACTTCAAAGACATGTAAGACTTGAACATAGAAACCATGACGTCCCCCATTGGTTTGTGGACTGCCGTTTTGAAACCTCTAGTTCAGCATTTTAGCCGTCACCATCTTGGTTTCTTTGCAACTGGAAGTGGCACGAGAGGGTGGAGCTAAGCACTACTGAACGTTGAAATGAGACATTTTCAGGTGACTAAAATGTTACAATTAACTTTCATGAACTGAAAACACACCGTAAAAGGGTTAAAGTTGTAAGATGAAAACACTGACAACTCCGAGACCGGACAACGCTGTTGTAGCAACCCGTCAATCACAAGGTAGCCACGCCCTAAATCATACCCTGCTTTAAAGTCTATTTGAATCTAAATGCAACAATAATTTACTAAATGAACATGAAGCTGTATTGAGGAAAACTTGAAACTAGCAATTGAGACCATAAACTCATGTTTACTCAAGAGTGAACTTGAGAGATACTCAAGAGTGTAGACGTATAAAGATTATTTCTTACAGTTCAATCCACCACTGGTGTTTTGAAGCCACGAGTTTGGCATTTTGGCCATCACCATCTTGTATTTTTGCTGTTGCCATCTTGTTTTTTTGCTACCAGAAGTGACACGAGAGGGTGGAGCTAAGTACCACTGAACGCTGAATAGGACATTTTTAGGCGACCAAAATGTTAAACGGTTAAAGTTTTAAGACCAAAACACGGACAACTACCAGACCGGACAATGCTGTGGTAGCAACCTGTCAATCACAAGGTAGCCACGCCCTAAAGCATCCCCTGCTTTGTGGTCTATTTGATTCTAAATAGGACCATAATTTACTAAATGAACATCATGCTGTATTGAAGAAGACTTGAAACTAGCGATTGAGACCATAAACTCATGTTTACTCAAGAGTGAACTTGAGAGATACTCAAGAGTGTAGACGTATAAAGATTATTTCTTACAGTTCAATCCACCACTGGTGTTTTGAAGCCACGAGTTTGGCATTTTGGCCATCACCATCTTGTATTTTTGCTGTTGCCATCTTGTTTTTTTGCTACCAGAAGTGACACGAGAGGGTGGAGCTAAGTACCACTGAACGCTGAATAGGACATTTTTAGGCGACCAAAATGTTAAACGGTTAAAGTTTTAAGACCAAAACACGGACAACTACCAGACCGGACAATGCTGTGGTAGCAACCTGTCAATCACAAGGTAGCCACGCCCTAAAGCATCCCCTGCTTTGTGGTCTATTTGATTCTAAATAGGACCATAATTTACTAAATGAACATCATGCTGTATTGAAGAAGACTTGAAACTAGCGATTGAGACCATAAACTCATGTTTACAATGTTTACTGAGGTAATAAATCAAGTGAGAAAGTAGGGTCATTTTCTCATAGACTTCTATACAATCAGACGTCTTTTTGCAACCAGAGGAGTCGCCCCCTGCTGGCTGTTAGAAAGAATGCAAGTTTAAGGCACTTCCACATTGGCTTCACTTCTCAGACTCGGAGGTTGCCCACAAGAGTCTCTCTGGTATTATCTTCTCACTCATACTTGCCCTGTTATTTACTAGATATTTGATGCAACTCACACTATGTGAATACGTTCCATCTTCAGCAAAGCCACAGCGGCAGGATGACATTACTGCATATTAAAATCATGAGGATCTGGTTACAGCTCTACGCTCAGGTCACAATGACATAATATTTAATCAAGGGAAAAGATATTGCAGATATCGATATTGCATCGAGCATTCTATTATTTTTGCCGTATGATATGACATCTCATGGTAAATGTCACATACTTTCACGTTTCATTCACTGGTTTTCAATTCAGTTTCATTTGTGGACATTCTTTCTCTCTGTTTGTATGTGTTATGAGGCTGCAACGGTTTCCTAAGCAAGAGATGGATGGATGGATGGATGGATGACAAATACTGAAAAATCCTCAGAAAATTAGAGGTAGTGATGAAAACATAATGGCTGGGGAGGCAAAGAGCCCTGACCACGGTAGAAGTGGCCTGTTAAATGCACCTAATATTTTGCCATTAGGACCTATTACATCGAGCCATGACTATGTTTGGCATGATTGGATGCCGGGACCTTTAATAGAGCTCTTCGTATTTTTATCCCACAAGCTCTAAAAGCTTTGAGTGGTCTTGGTTGCCACTGCAGCACTTGAAGACACTCATGGATGCTGCGAGCCCAGACCGAGCTGAAATTATCATAAAACCCAAACATGGCCTCTCGGATCAAGTAACCACAAAAATAACGTGGATACTCAGCAATGAGGTCGAACCAAGTTAAGAATTTCTTATCTGGATGCTTCAAACAGTTTTTTAATTACCTATTGCTCGCACAGGTATTGCTATATTTTCACTCTTATCTGTGTTAAACCTCATATAAAAAGTATGAGAATCAAAATCAATCAAAAAGCAATTTCTCCCTGCAGTAATACGTGGTAATATCTGGAGTGAAAGGGGCGAGATGAGTCAGAGCTAGTTCAAATATTCCTTTACACACACATGCTGTGCTACAGCTGCACTGCGAAAAAGCAATGTCAAATATGTCTGGATGTGTTAACAGCAAGCACACTTCTAGAGTTCCTGTACTCGACTGAACTATATAGAAAACATAGGGGGAAAAAAAACGTACTGCATTGCACCACTGTTGAAATGTTGTATGAAATGGAAAAACACAGTAATAATAAATCTAAGAGTGATGGCTGATGAGAGGTTTGAGTCTGCAGAGAGCTGTTGAATCAGAGACCAGGAGCTATTTACCATTCTGGTAGTTTTACCCAAGATACTGTGTGAGGACAACCTCAGGGCTAAACTCCAACTTTTTCGAAGTAACAGAACTCTTTTTTTCCTCAAACATTTCACCTGGTGAGTTTATTTTCACAGAGAAGAAAGAAACACTGGAAAGAAAGAATGAAAGGTTGAGTGGTGCCTTTTGAACTCTGACACCTTTTGTGACCTTGTGGCACGCTGGATCCACTAAACAAGCTTCCCTCTCATGAGATTAAGCCTCTTAACCATTTTGATCTTTTTGACCGAAGAGGAGCCCCACTGGGACACAGGGTGACCCTAACATGCCCCTTATGCTCCGTTCTGATGAATTGACCACTAAAGGTCAACAAAAGAAGAAAGTGCCATAGAGAGAGCTAACTGACGAAACTGAGAGCATTTACTAGCATTTATAGTTTATAGTGCTTCATGAGGTCTGATGCAACAGTTAGATACAAATTGCAACCAGAGTTACACACCGGGGGTGATGAAAATCATGACTACAGATGAAAATTAGCCTTTTTTGCTAACTCGGGCATATTTTCAGAAATGTTATTGATATGCACTGTCCCTGTCAAATAAAATAATGAACTAAAAAACAACAACTAAACAACATGAAAATGCCTTTGTCAAGGCTGAAAGAAAAGTTTGCCATCTTGGTTCGGACTACTGAGCCTCCAAGTTGTTGTTTATAATCCTCATAAATATAGGCGCATCTCAACCCGTTCTGCAAGACGTGATTGGTTGATGCCTTTATTCGAAGTGTGAAAGCTCAGAAAAATCGACCTCCTTCTGGAAAAAAAGTACGTTGCTCGTTCGCAGTGACTGATTCACGTTACGTACAAAAGTATTCATGAAAAAAAAAAACACTATATTAATGTGCGAATTAATCACACAAAAAAACTGTTGTGTAAAGGCCTTACGGCTGTGACTTTTTAAAAAAATCAAGTTTGAAGGAATTTAACACTAGTACTGCCAACAGGTAAAATTTAACCGCGGCTGTTTTTTAGATTGTATTTTACTTTGTTTCAATAAAATATTCAAGCCCCCCAGTCTGTGATTTTTCCTAAAAGTGCATTATGCAGCACCCCCTATTATTAAAAATTGTAAAGATAAAGGCAGATTTTTAAAGAAATGGCCATTTATACCTATAATCAACTAAAACACTTATATATGTTGCTATGGCAACGCCTTTTGTTGACTACTGTGCGTAATACAGCTGCATCATAAGTCATAGCCAAACCTTCACTATGAAAAAGAGTACGAGGTTTCTGAATGTACATCAGGCCTTAGACTTGCTCAATGCATTGAGTAAAGAAGATGGTGGGGGGGGGCTTCAGGACTGAGTGATGTGTGCTGGGTTGATTGTAACTGTTATTGTGAGTAGCATAAAAGGACTACGATTGTTGCATTGCGTTTTACAACCCCGTTGTAGAATGATAAATAAATGAACCGTGTTCCTTGAAAATGCATTCTAATAGCTTTTACCTGTGGCGGTTTTAAGTATACAGCGACCCCTGCCGTTTCTATTGTAAATGTATGTATGTATGTAACCTAATCCTATCTATGGTGTCAGATCCTCACATTATGTCTTATATAGTTTGGTGTCTTGTTCAGCATTACTCGCTATATTTTCCTCTAGTTTCCATTAGCAAAGAGAACAACAATAGTCTAGCTTACTGACAAGTCAAAAGGGCATAAGCATTAGCCTATAAGATAATGCTTGTTGTGCTTGTACATTGCATCTTTAGTGCGAACATAATTACAGACCGAACATTTTTCCCCCCCCCCACGTTCTCCCTAAACCAGAGAGACTTTGGTTGCAAAGACGTCAACACCGTGCAGAGATTTACACTATCCAATGAAGAAATGCCTTATTGTGTTCATGTATATGACCCTCTGCCACAACATCCTGCTAAGGTGACAATAGAAGTGGCGCTGCTTCTCAAACAGTGTTTGTCAGATGTGTTTTATTATTGCCAGAAGTCTTTGTGCGGGTTACTTTCACTCCTGCGACCCTGACTTTCAGTCACCTACAACCACATAGAGAAAACCTTGTTCATTTTGGACTACCATCAATATAAGACACACTGTCCAAACTTCGTCATGTTTGTGGTCAGTGGAGAACTCCCAGGTCAAATCAAACCAAAATGATTTGGCTTTTCTGTGGAGGCAGCAGCAGAAGAAGAAGAAGACGAAGTGTGTTGATTCATCTGTGCACACACACACATACACACAGGTAGGCTACACACATCATTATAGCACGGCTCCACCATATGAGGCTATTTCAGTGACAGATCTTCGCTTAGTGCTCCTCTGTCATCAGCTCTGTCATATTGCACGGTTGCTATGACAACCCCCGGCATGATGTCAAGTCAAGCGAGGGAGGTAACAAATAAGGTCCCAGTGCCAGGCACCCTACTATTTTTAAATGAGATTGATTTGATTAAAACATATGGCACATACTGAGCACGCAGGTGCATTAATTCATGAATATGTGACAAGTCCAATCATATCTGACAGGCTGATATGGCTTTAACAAGCAGCTAAATTGCTGTGAAAAGCCTTTGACAGCATTATGACTTTCACCATTGGTATGTACCAATAAAAACCTCCACTCTGACCTTCTTCTCCCCTGTCCCTGTGGCTGTAAAAAGAATGGCTTGATATTGGATCATAAACAACTGACAAGGCTACTGGTGGATTAGAAAAACAAGAGATTTTATAAGGTGAAAAGAGAGCTGTAAACATCACGGCCGAATGTTCTTGTAGCTTTATCCTTGTGAGAGCGCTCGTGTTGAGGCCTGGTCACACTAGTAGCCATGATTTTGGATTGGTCCACCGAGGGGGGAAGTAAATCAGTGGAACTTTTTTTTGTGTGTTATTTTGGTGAACTTTGACCTGCGAATTTGCGCCGTTGACGAATAATAGCAAGCCATCTTGAAAGTGGTGTTGACCTTCAAAGGCATCAGAAAGCCAGAGAGTCCAAAATGGCAGAAGCTATCATAGCTTAGGCTTTTAGCTGCACCTGCCACTTTTATTTAACCTCTGCTGTCGGCGTGTCGAAGTGGCACAAATCCATCTTTTGCAGTGTACAATTTGTGAATAAATTCAAAGAGGATGATGTTTTTGAAACATTTTTATTAATGAAAATAAATCACAAAACCACAGTGAGCCTATAAAGACCTTTTATGCAGCTGGGTTAGTAGCACAATATTTTTTACGCTCTATTGTCTTGTTCTTTTCTCATGCGGACACATAGGGGACAACAAAACACAAGATTAAATGCTAATTAAACATGGCAGAATTTAATCCCCCTTTCAGTACCATGGATAGTACCACTCGTCCAGGCGTGCCAAAACACTGTATGTATGATCTTCAATATTTAATAGAAAATAATCACAAAATGCAATAGCACAACGTGCTGTCATCATTAAAATATAGATACAGTATCTGTTGTCAGACACTGTCTGTTTTGATGATGGACTTCTGTCTTCTTCTTCTGCTTTCCTGTGGAGTGTTCATCTGCGGCACGTTGCCCCACTTCCACATTTCTGCAAATCTCCGGGTGGGCATGGAAGGAGGCAACCCCTGGTCCATTTACTGAGATGAACAGCAGACCGTTCAGCATGGAGACGTTCATCATGTAGCCTAGACGACGTGCCATCTCTATTGTCACACTGTACAAGCATGAGTGCTTACAGTGAAAGTCAATTTCTGATTTTATTGTTGTTTGCACTATAGACTGTTCTGACATTGCAGTCATTTATTTTTTAGATATATTATAAAAATGTTTTTATTTTAGGTGTTTTATATGGTCTATTGGTGAAGTAGCATTAATCACTATGAGGTTTTCTTTTTTAAATTAAATTACCTTCCTTCTTCAATAACTTTTTTATTAAACTAAATGGTGTACAATGATGAACAAAATGGCTTGGTGAGTAAACAGAACGGAGATAAGCTCAGGCCCAGCTGGCTAGTGAGTTAGCGGTTAGCTAACCAGCTCCAACAGTTCACAAAATTGCGTTGTCACTACGTCAGGAAGCTTCTATACCAAATATTTCACTAAGTCACTTGACTTTAGAAGTGAATTCAGTCATTTTCACTAACCCGCAATTGCTCCTTTAAAGGGCTAGTTTAAGTTAGAGCTAGGGTTCAGGTTTGAGTTTTAAATTAAGATCAGGTTTAAAGTAGGTTGGTGAGGGTCAGGGGAATGAATGTAGTCAATAAAAGATCCTCACTGATGTGTGTGTGTGTTGCCATACCCAGTAGTACTTGTGAAAAAGGGGGTCCTCCACAATCCTCATTAGCATTGTAAAGACTGAGGCCATCTGATCCTTGCATCCCTTTGACCTCCGGGGTCATAACAGAGCTGGTGGCAGAGCTTTGTGTGAGTATCAAACCGTCTGTGTTCAGGCTGCTTTGAACCACGTAGCATGTAGTCTATAATCTATGAAACGACTTATATGTCAATGCCAAACAGATGGTTACTGTTTAGCATTTTATTTGTTACTTACAAAACACAGACCTTGCTAATTTGGTGTTATGCTTTCATGAAATCTGAGAGGTTCATCCTAAAATATAACATCACTTCTGACAAAATCATCACAGGCATGCAAGTAAAACTCTTCCTGTCGCTATTTCATGTTGGTAATTTTGAGCTTTTAGGATCAAAATGTTTTCTTTTTACACATAACTACTATATATTGCAGAACGAAATGAAACCATTCAATTGGACTGTGATGGGCCATCTTCTCCTCATAAAGCCATTTTTTTTTCTCTTTTGTATGGCCATCGTGGGGACAGTAAAATTTTTATTGGTCACTTTTGGCGAAGATTGGGACCAGCAGGGTGCTAAAGGCACGCCCAGTCAATCAAGCAATCAATCACATTTATTTGTGTGTGGATCATTTTGGAGACATCCTGTCTCCAAATATCTGGCAATATTGTGAGCATTAAAAAAAGGAAGCAATGGCAACGGGGAACATTTGTGGACCCAGACGCCCCGTGGCTCTCCAGCAGATGCAACACATAAAATAAAAAGCACTGTCGGGTGGCTCGGGTAACAGATCAGCGTGATGCTTGGATTTGTTTATCTGGTGATTTTATGACGGTCATGATGCAACAACCTGTAAGTTAATTTTCTAAATGATGTCTATCACATTTCTCTATTCCTTTCACTATCCATGTAAAGATGAACTTTCAAATCAAACATTACACACATACTACTTACCGACCTACAATCGTAGACTGTATATACGAAGTGGACGTTGTCAGTCACCCATTGGTTTGTGGACTGATGTTTTGAGGCCTCAAGTCGCCATCTCGGTTTTTGGCTGTCACCATCTTGGTTTCAAGCAGAAGTGACACAAGAGGGTGGAGCTAAGTACAACCAAACGCTGAATAAGACATTTTTTGGCGACCAATAAGGTTATCATGTCATGAACTGAAAACACACTGTGAAAGGGTTAAAGTTCTGAGACGAAAACGCGGGCAACTTCCAGTCAACGCCATGGTAGCAACCTGTCAATCACAAGTTAGCCACGCCCTGAAGCATACCAAGCATTATCATTTATTTCACTCTAAATGGGACCGTAATTTACTAACTGAACATCATGCTGTGTTGAAGACAACTTGAAACTAGCGATTAAGACCATAAACTCATGTTTACAATGTTTACTGAGGTAATAAATCAAGTGAGAAGTAGGCTCATTTTCTCATAGACTTCTATACAATCTGACTTCTTTTTGCAACTGCCCCCTGCTGGCTATTAGAAAGAATGCAAGTTTAAGGCACTTCCTCATTTGCTTCACTTTTCAAACCCGGAGTTGCCCACTGCCTACAGTATGAACAATGCCATTAATGCAAATTACAAGCATGTGAAGCCAAACAAGGCGAAGGCATTACACATAATTAACATTTCCTAATAACATTTTATAACCTTCAAAACATACAGTATATGTAACACTTTGGATAAGAAGTGTAAAATCAGACCAAATTGTTGGAGGAATGGTAACATTATAATCGTGCAGGTCTAATTAGATCTAGTCAAATTGCTGTAATGTCAACTAAAACAATGCACGTCATTGGCCCCACTGTGATTACAGAACTCATAGACATTTATGTCTGTGTATTAGAAATCCCCTGCCGACTGGCTGTATAGATTTGCCCGATATAGATCTGTGTACCTCGGGATTTGCCAAATCACTGTATGTTCTACAATCTGCACTTTATTGAACATATTGACTGTAAGGCCAACCGCTACCAGTTAGCCGGCCACACCCTTAACCAACAGAGGCCCCCGAATCAATACTGTGTCCTTATTCGCTACATGGGCTCGGGGCCCCTGTTGTTACGGATGCAATGTAGCGCACACAAGGCATTCAAATGTGAACTCGACGTGGGCTGTCATGTAAAGGAATTGACGTCAAAAAAACATTTGTGTGAATGAAAAAAGGCCATATTTCATTTCTCCAGCAACCAAAAAAAGGCTAATTGCAAGAACAAAGTTAATTCTTCTGTTTACAATGACATTTCAACATGTGTCTTATCAATTTTGTTGTCCAGATGGAGCCATTGTTCCCAGTGCTTTTCTGCCCTGACCACACCTCAGGTTGCCACGTTGACATAAGAAGCACCATAATATACTGACATAAGGAGGATCAGGGAAAACAATGGACACTTCCTTATCTTCCTGGCAGGCAGTAGCTTGTCCTCACTCAGGATTAGACAGGAAAAGGGGGCACCAGCAGCTGGAACCAGGAAGTGAGACGGCACGCGACATCGACGGGCCCCACTTCGAGCTCAGTGGTGTATGACTAATCTTGTGTCCTCTGACCGAACACGCTCTGTCTCTTACACCGCTTTATCACCGTGTGTGGGGGGCCAGATTAAGGCCACATTAATTCACGACAGGGAAGCCCTTTCAAACCCAGCCGGTGCACTGATAAAAATCGAAAGGGCTGCGCTCCGCCACGGGAGGATGTGCATGCGAGAGACAGGGAGGCAGAAAGAGAGTCAAGACTGTGAAATGTTTTTCAAAAGAGAAATGTAGTGCTTCCCAGTCATAAAAAAATGATTAATAGCATCAAGATAATATGCTTTTTAAAGTTAGTTTTGCATAACATATGAATCAAGGTCTTGGTTGATAAAATGACTGCACTCTCACCTATTTTATACCATATATTGCACAACAAACCTTTAAGAAATGTTTGAGTTTCAGCCCAAATTAGACTTAATTTCTTCAACTGTTATATGTGTGGTAAATGTCAGTGAAGAAGGAGGTTAGATGTTTGCTCCCTCAGCCAGAAAATGGTGTATTTGTTCAATATAAAGTGCATAAATGGTCTTTTAAAAACCAAACTGAGCGAGTGATGCAGATCAAAAGTGCTCCAGACGGGCAAGACTTCCAGGATTACTATAATCAAGAAATGCTAGACCTACTAACTACGTAATTATGCATCCTAACAAGTTCTTTAGTGGTTTATCTAGTCCTGACGTGTTATTTTTACCTGCTATAGAGGCACGGCTCTATGGATGGTCCACCACTTTGGTCCAGACTGAAATATCTCAACAACTATTGGATGGATTGCCGTGGAATTTGGTACAGATATCCACGGTGCACAAAGGACGAATCTTAATGACTTTGGTGATCTGCTGACTTTTCCTCTAGCACCGCCATGAGGTTGACATTTCTGTTTTTTTTAGTGAAATGTCTCGACAACTATTGGATGGATTGGGATGACATTTGGTACAGACACTCATATCCACCTAGGATGAATTGCAATAACTTTGGTGATCCCCTGAATCTTTCATCTAGTTCCATCGTCTGGTCAAAATTTAAATTTGTCCGATACTTTGACCAAAATACCTGCAAAATGAACGACCATCAGCCTCAGCTGTACTTTGTGTTTGGTGGTAATTAGCAAATGTTTGCATGCTAACACCCTAAACTGAGATGGTGAACATAGTAAACACTATACCTGCTAAACATTAGCATGTTAGCATTGTCATTTAATTTGAAACACTTTATAACCCGAGTTTTTAACCCTGTATGTGAGTATATTGTGCCGAACCGACATGCTATATCTGACAATGATTTTTCAAGAAAGAACAAAATGTCAAGGCGAGATGACAAGACATTTAGAAACTGCCAGGTTTCCTTTCACTTTTACAAGAATAATGTGCAGATGTGATACTGGACCCAAGGTTGGATGACTGAATACAGTGTATTTTTTTTTTTGCAGTGTGGTATTTTTTTATTTACGCTATTTTTCTAACACTGAGCATCCCAATAACACAATGTCTGCTCACTTGGCCAAGCATGACTCCATCCCTTAAAGCCGCGTATGGAAGTGTCTGCGTGTGTGTGTGCGTGTGTGCGTGTGCGTGTGCGTGTGCGCGTGCGCGTGCGTGTGTGTGTGTGTGTGTGTGTGTGTGTGTGTGTCTGGCCTTGTGCCCTCCTGTAATCCTGTTAAGCACCTGGACAATGGAGGAACAGCTGGCTTGGCTTTCCTTGAGCTCTGCATCGAGTGGAGGAGAGGATGATGTGCACAGCATTCAGATGGAGAAGCGAAACTATATAAAAAGATGGACAAATCTAGGTATCTATTGGTCCATAGATATATATCTGTTTTATCCATCTTCCCTCCCTCCCTCGGGTCTCTCTCGGCCCTGGTGCTCCATCCATTCTTATGGTTCAATACTGGCACAGATGTTGAGGAAAGATTAAGAGGCCCACTTGTGCCATTAGTCCAGCAGCAGGACCTGGGAGCAGCAGGGGAAGACTTCTCTAATCAGTTTTATTGGAGCTATGCTATTGGGTTAACACATCAGGGTCAGGCCTAGAGCCCAGCAATGCTCCTGTGTAAATGTGTGTGTGCGCAGACAGGGGGTATCAGTGTATATTTACACCCTGAGGCTAAAAAGCACAGATAGTAATGTCTCTCTACCTCTCTCTCTTTTATGCACACATACACACACACACACACACGTTGATCGTGGGTGGAACCTGAGACTCAGCTGTGTGGCAGATGAGCTCCAGTTGCTTTAGATGCTGTGATCACAACTCACTGCTATATTTATTTGTTGGAATGGATGATAATCAGAGTATGAATGAATGAAAGGCAACGAGATGCTAGCAGCACTATGAGGCTGTAATTTAGCACAGTGGTGCTTTGAGCTAAATACTAAAACATTGGCATGCTAATATGCTCAAAATGATAATGTTTAACATTGCCACCATTTTAGTTAAACTAGTTAGCATTCTAACATTTGCTAATTAGCACTAAACACAAAGTACAGCTGAGGCTGACTTGACTGTCATTGGTTTTGCAGTATTTGGTCATGAACCAACAATGTTGCAAGATGAAAAGTGAAGGGCTCACCAAAATTCATCCTGAGGAGGACGTGAATGTTTGTCCCAAATTTCTACTCAATCTGTCCAATAGTTGTGGAGACATTTCACACCCAAAAACCCTACGGTTGTCCAGGTTATCCAGGAAAAGTCAGGGGGTCACCAAAGTCAGCAGGATTCATCCTCTGGGGACCATGAATCTAGACAGAATTTTGGGGCAATCCACCAAGTAGATGTTGAGATAGTCCACTGGATAAGTGAAAACTTTGACCTGCTGGTGGCGCTAGAGGAAAAGTCAGGGGATCAAGAAAGTCATTGGCAAAGAAAATATGTTATGCTATGTCATCTTTGTGTCATATCTTTGGGTACACAACACATGCGCAGTAAAATCTGGTCTGCACTCGCCAAAATTGAGCCAATAGCAACGCATTACCGCAGCTCCTTGAGCTAAGGGGTATGACACATGCGCAGTGTCCCAGCCTCTTTCAATAAGCCTTGGTCATTAAGATTCATCCTCTGGTCACCTTGGATGTCTGTACCAAATTTCATGGTAATCCATCAAATAGTTGATGCGATATTTCAGTCTAGACCAATGTATTGGACAGCCAATGCCAACCATTGAGCTACGCCAAAAAACAATTCAAGGTACAAACCAGTTCAGACTCGGAAAATCACTGGAGTGGAGTAACTGCCACTTCTTCCAAGAGGTAAATGTCTTTCAGTTGAATAAAAGGTATTCCATGCTTTGTAGCCCAATTTTGAGTGCATTCAAGCTGCTCAATAGTCAAAGGAAAAGCTGCGGAGGGAAATCTGAACCTGTGTCCCAGTGCCTGAGGACATCTCCATCCTTATGGGCTACTTGACCCTGCCCAGCCGACATGGTGTGAGGTCAGCTGGTCAGACGCCAGTTTGGCTGCTAGCTTATCGAGTAAAGAGACCGTTAGGGGTCTCAAATTCCCCCTGGTCATGCTGCATTGTGGTAGTTAAGTTGCTATATTGGATAGTGAGCAAGGAAGGGGGGAAACGCTGCCTCCGGGTGTGGTCACAGTGGTTCAAGAATTGCCATTTGCTTTTCTAAATAGCCTTGTTCAATGGAGCAGTGACAAAGAAAGTGTTAGCCACTGATTCAACAGCGATGTGACTTGTTTTAATGGCTGCCACGGTTCGTCTGATGCCAAACTCTGAGCGGTTTAATTATGTCCATTTGTGTATATGTGTGAATTTGTGTGCACGTGTCTACCTCGCTTTGCCTGGCTGCTCAAAGGGAACATAAGAAGATTGGACATTAAACACACTGTTTCTACAACAACTCAGTAATGAATGATTTTTTTGCCCAACTGGCAGTCTGCAAATTCTGAACAAAAAGGTCCCTCTGCGTTTTGTTGAATGGATCCCAGTTTTGTCTTTTCCTCACTTTTGTGGGCTTGACCGCCTTTTGTTTCTCTTCTAACTCTGCTCATTATTTGATAATTAAATGACTGGAGTCACTCGGGCTCTGTTTTTTTTTTTTACAGAGTCAGTCATTTTGCATCAACAATCGGGATCAGGAGACAATGAGCAGACGAGAGACAGTCATTATGAGGATTGAATCTGAACGCTGGCCTACAAAGTAATTAGACTGTAATGAATAGTTACAATGTAATTACTAGAACAAAAAACAGAAAAGGACGCCGCTTTTCAATTACCATCACGTACCATCATTTCCCCTCGGCCTTTAGCTGCGCGCTGTAAGTAGCACTCTAATCGTGTTTTTACCTTGATGAATGGTTCAGAGTGTTAAATAATGTATGGGTTATGGCTATTGAGTCGCCCTCAGGCTCTTCTCACGCCATTGGCTTTGAGACGCCCAGCTGTCTACACGAGCAGAAATGCTGTTGTTTTTGTATTGATCTTTCCATACATGGCGTGACATCTAAAAGTCACATTAGAAGCAAACTTTATCACCACAGGTGGTGGAGAATTGATCCAATCTTTTGACAATAGCCATTTCATAACAGCAGCAAGTGAAACCAGCAAATTGGACTGGACAATGCAGTCAAGTCTAGTGTCTGCTGATTGAAGATTAACATGAGAACTAGGGCATCGATTGAAATGTTTAATCGCGATTAATCGCATGATGGTCTATAGTTAATCATGATTAATCGCAAATGAATCACACATTTTCTATCTGTTGAAAACACACCTTAAAGGGAGAATTAAGTATTTAATACTTTTATCAACATGGAAGTGGGCAAATATGCTTGCTTTATGCAAATGTATGTATATATTAATTCTTAGAAATTAATTAATAACACAAAACAATGACAGATATTGTCCAGAAACCCTCACAGGTACTGCATAAAAAATGTGCTCAACATGGCAAAACTCAAGCCCAACGGGCAACAACAGCTGTCAGTGTGTCAGTGTGTTGACTTGAATATGACTTGCCTCAAACTGTATGTGATTATCATAAAGTGGGCATGTCTGTAAAGGGGAGACTCGTGGGTACCCATAGAACCCATTTTCATTCACATATCTTGAGGTCAGAGGTCAAGGGACCCATTTGAAAATGGCCATGCCAGTTTTTCCTTGCCAAAATTTAGAGTAAGTTTGGAGTATTTTTTAGGCTTGTTCGCAACATGCTAGTATGGCATGGTTGGTACCAATGGATCCCTTAGGTTTTCCGAGTTTCATATGATACCAGTATCGTCACTCTTTATCGCATTAAAACTAGTTTGCATTATTATCACGTTAACTTTGACAGCCCTAATCAGAGCCTATTAGCATTAGCATTATCCAACTTTGGATAAAACATAAGAATAAAAATGTGCTTCAAGCTCCGTATCCGACTTTTCCGAAACAGAATCTGGTGCCACTTTAAACATCAACTGAGACCAAGAGAATCATAAATGACATTGCATAAAGGACACTCTCGGATCACCATCATAAAACCAAGATTTATGAGTCCTGGAGGTGTTTTCAGTCTGCTAACGTTGTGTCGCGTCCGGGATTGCGTCTATACGCTGACGTGCTTCAAGGCAACTTTGTGAGAGAAAAGTTTGCAGCGGTAACTAATTTAACAGCAGTTTGTTGGCATTCTGCAGGGCAGGCCTTTTGAGCACAGACCGAATGCGTGATCATCGTTCCTGATTAGATACGCTCTCTACCCATGACGCACTGCTCTGTCTGTCGTCAAGGATACTGTGGCCTTTGAACATCTTGGCGAGGGATTCACGCAGCTGTAATTACCTGCTATACCTCGAAATCTGCCTGCCTTCAGAATTTTCTTTTAAAAAGTTTATACTCAGATTTACTATAGATTCAAGGCCGAAATGGTTCAGGGCTTACCTAACAAGTTTCTATTTTCAGAGAGGAACGTGCGGAGTGGCCAATTTTCTTTCAATCACAGCCATATAGGACATTATGCTAATGTGGCGTTTCAGGCTTCCTTTGAAGTGCAACACTTTCCCCCCGCAGCAAGCTACTTTTGGTTAACCTTTGACTGAGTGGCAGATCACGTTGACGGACTTTACCATAAAACATGAAATGACCGGTGCCAGCCTTCCTCACCTTAAAGTTAACTACCTGTCAAGAGACTTTATTGAACATGCAAATTTACAGGTATGACACCACTCTGCCGCCGCATTGCCAGTCCAGTTGTCAGACATCAAACCCGATGAAGTGCATTTTGTTTGTGCAATATTCTCCGTATAATGTTTGATCTGCAGGGTTCAAATCCCACATCTCCTAAAGTTATACGAGTCTCTTCAATTTTATATGAGAACATGAGCCAGACATCTGTCCGGTGTCTCGTGTACGCAGAGGCAATAGAACCGGGTGATGAAATGGAGGAGAGGAATTGTAGACATGATGGAAAGTGGGTGATATGAACAATAAAAAGGGACGGTGATAGGCCGTAAATGATCACAATGATGATGTCACCTTCTGTAGAAATGTTGCGCATCAAATTTACTTTCCTTTCAGTGAAAAATGGGGGACCAAAATGGGAAATTTCATGTTTTTATTGGGTATATGAGGGTGTGTTTGTGTGTTCTGGACACACGTTTAGCTCTCTGTGTCCGTCAGCAAATCTGAGATTATGGATGATCACAGTGGCGGTTTAACCAGAGTCTGGTAATATTGCTAATCCCGTACTCAGACTGCAAACATCAGCACTGGAAAAGAGTGCTGAGAGAGACTGACAGACGAGAAGAAAATGAACAAAAGAAAATGTAAGAACCCTGAAGTTCATTAGGGCGGTGATGTCACCCCTGAGAAGTGACTTTCAGGGGTCGACGAGGAAAGCGGTGACCTCATCAGAAAGGGACAAGAGTGGTCGGAGAGAAAGGGTTAAGTGTTATCTGGGGGGCTGTATCTGGATCTGCTCCGACGCCCTTGACTGAACCACTACGGTCCTTGTACCTGCATGACTGGTGATAAGGAGGATGACGCATCTGTGCTCTCTGCTCATATAGTGTTAGCAGTGACGGCTATTCGTCATGCAGACCGCGTGTATCTGCCTCTGGAGTGGATGCTCCATAACAGATTTTTATACCGTTAGTCAGTGCAATGCGTGCATTTCATTGTAAAATAAATTATTTTACAGTGTGAGCTCTACTGACCTCTTGAAAAGAAAGAAATATTCAAACTTTTTGGCACATAAACACTTGAGTTTATTGAAAGTCCACAGTACAAAAGATTGTTAGGCATTGAGTCAGTCAGTGCCACGCTTCCCATTGTGACACTGAAGGCTGTCCTTGCAAACAGCAGACTGAACTTTCCTCAGGACACAACAACAAAATGTTTTTTGTAATGCTCCTACTGGCAGTTTCATAAATGCCAGGAGACAGAACACAAACAACAAGATATTTGTAGGCATGTCCAGGGGAACAAATTAAAGACTACTATATGTTAATTTATACTATATGAGTGTATTATTCAACACTGTCTCCTTGAAATTGCATTTTCAGGGGACACATACTTGATGTCTTGATTACAATCATTGGCAACATGTTTTCCAGGAAGGAAGTGCTACCTTTCTGTGCTGCACGCAAGTTATATGTGGCAGTCAGGTAGATTGCAGCATACAAAGTATAGGTCAGGACTTTAACATTGATGACTTGGGTTTACATCCTGTTTTTTTTTTCAAAGAAACCATCATTGGTGTTTATTTTGACTTGTCTACTTGACTCAGTGGGTATTGAAATTACATGAAGCAAAAGTATCTATTAGTGACAATCTAGGTCCACTTTTTGTCTGGAAGCCAGTTAGCCTAGCTTGCTAGCTTCCACTTTCCGAGTGAAATACAAACTTAACAGCGTGATGAGTCAAATGTTTACTGTTTTAAAGGGACATATGTCTTAAATCACTAATGGTTCATAACCAGAGCTATTAATGTTTGTAGACGACGCACCTATCAACGGCGTTTTTCAAACTGCCCCCTGAAGCTTAGACAATGTTTCCAGAGATATGTCCAAAAACTGTTTTATCTTCCCTCAAAAATTAGCAGAAAAGAGTATAATATTGATAACTGTTTTCATTAGCGTATATTTATGTTTCCTGAAGGCCACCAGTTCTACAACACGCTTGTAAACCTGCAGTAACGCGAGCTGTAGAGTGCAAAATCGTGGTACCGCCAGCCGCTGTCTGACTTCCGTTGCTCCTACGGTAGTGTTATTATGGTAAGGATGGCCTCTGAGTGAGGCGAAGGTCCTTAAAGATACCGCGGTGTTACCACGGTTCTGCATTAGGTGGCTCGTTACCGCAGACTTGGAAATGGAGGGGTGAGCGGAGGAGTACTCAGTTGGTTGCAATCTGCAACCACGCCACTAAATTCTACACACTAGCTCTTTAAATGTTAACGAAGTGTCTCATTCTTCAAATCACTTTTTCAATATCGGACCAAGAACCAACCTTAACCAAATGCTGCGAGTGCCTAAACATAACCATAAAAATGTTCATCGACAACTTCTCCTCATTACGCTGATTAAAAATGGAATCTGGGCAGCTTTGCGCTTTCAGTCACAACACATTTGCTGTGGCAAATTAGCATCATCTCTCGTGTGACAGGGTTGCAATACCATCACTGCTCTCTCAATTTATCTTAACAGCATCGTGGAGTCTTCATCCTCTTCTCTCCCCTCTCCCCTTTTTCCTTCACTTCCCCCTCTGTCCCCTCACCCCCGGTGGAGAGAGGGGCCAGTTGGGCTGGAAGCTAATTTGAAGCCAATCAATACCGGTCTGTGTTTCTTCCTGTGTGTGTCAGCCCGGTCCGGTGCCCTTGTCTAACTGCCGGCATAGAGAGAGAGTGAGAGAGAGAGAGTGAGAGAGAGGGAGCATCTGTTTGGTGACTATCACTCTCTGACTGTAAATCTATGCCGGCCACTAAACACCACCCCTCCAACCATTGTACTGAGTGCAAAAGGCTATCTGATTGAATCCAAATGAGATTGATTTCTATGCCAAATCCAGTTGTCAAATGTGGGCGCAGACAAATAGCCCTTTCAGTAACTTGATTAACTGTTAGTGATGACAATTATACTCCTTTTATTGAATTGTTCTTCCTTGAAATGTGGGGAATTTGCATGTTGGTGGAAACAGATTGTACTCTTGAGCATACAAATACAGATCCACACACATGCAGCCTTCCACTTCGCCTGCATGCAACAACAACAACTGATGTTCAGATACTGAACCTGCCCAAGATAAGACCAGTCCCCTCCCCTCTTCTCCCAGCCCCCTTTTTCCTTAAACAGCCAATGAGGACGCTGTCTATTCATGAGCCGGTGGAGTAGGAGCATGTGTAGGCAGCCTGCCACAGGAGGAGGTGTGTCTCCATGAGCCAAAAGTGTGTGTGCCGTACGAGCGTGTGCTCACACTGACAGAGGAGGTGGTGGAGAGTGTATGTAGGCATGCAAGTGAGAATCAAGGGAAGGAGTGACAGGCAAAGAGAAGCCAGGTGCTTTTTGCTCATCTTTACCACTGATACACTCCCCACACACACACACACACACTGAAGGAACTCTACTAAAGCAGTGAGCTGATACACGTGGGTGTGTGTGTGTGTGTGTGTTTCCTGTGCTCGGAGCGACAGAGGGGGATCTCTGAGGATACACGGATGAGAAAGAGGAGTGGGGGAGCCAAAGGAAGAGGAGCCCGAGTGTGTTTCGCCCCAGGGGGAGCTCACACACACCGCAGACGGCGCACACACACTCCGGCGGGCACTCTGCACTGTTTCCCTGACAACTAGAATGGGCTGCAATTTGTGCACCTTGCAGAAACGGGAGGAACACTACAAACTGCTGTATGAGATTGCACAGGTGAGTGAGACTTTAAAAGAACTAAGAGGAAGGAGGTGAGATGGTGGGAGTCATCATCAACTTCAGAGGGGTTGATGGTTACGATGGCAGGAATGATTTGGAGATTTCCCTCCAAATGAGTGAGAAAAGTGAGACCGAATAAGAAGAAGGAGCTGAGCAAAGTCAGAGTCATTTTGAGAAAGAGAAACCAGGAGAGAAATGGGATTGGGACATGAGAGAAATGTAGAAAAATGAGTTACTTCCAAGCAGCCAGGCGGAGAGCCAGTGTGTGTACAATATGTGTGTGTGTATTGCTCTCTCCATCAAAGTGAGTGGAGCTAGTTATTTCTCCTCAGCAGCAAGAGATGTGAGAACAAGTTCAGCTCTTTTTTTTTTTTTTTTCCCGCGCTGGCTCCAGGGGAATTCATCACATCTCCTCTCGCCTGTGACTGTCTAGAAGCAATATAGTTCAAAGAAAAACCAGCGAAATGTGTTCTCTGCTGTTTTCCTCTCTGTCAGAACTGGACTTTTTTTTTTTTTTTTTTTTTTGCTTTTTCTAACTTGACGTGACGGTTTTTAACATCGCTGCTGTCATGTAAAAAATAGTAGAAGGATGTCCCATTATGTGCTGAATGAGTTCATTGACCTTTGACCCCTTTTTAATTCATAGAATTTCACCCAATATATAGGCAGAAATTGAAACATAAGAAATATGTCTTTTGACTTTGACAAAAATGCTCATGTTGTCATAATGAGCAGTCAAACACTGTGAATGTATAACTTGTCATCTTGCACTGGGCTTGGCTGGAATGTGTTGATTAGATAGGAAGTGTCAGCAAGTGTGAAACCACCGATAAAAAACACACATATCTCCAACATGCCAATCTTTTAGATATAGAAGACGTGTTTGTTCCCTCTGAAAAAGTTGTATTTGAACATGTTTCATCCGTTTATGTGAGCTTTAAATTCACATACAAATGAAGATAAACATGTGAAGTGTTGGTATGTGGTTTTCTACAGCAGCGATATGTGTGGAGCTGATTGTGGGGAAACACGTGCTCCGGGTTTTCTCTGTTGTTGAAGTACAGTACGGGCGAATACGAAGCCAGCAGCGAGGACTCATTCATCATTTAGTATCTTACACGGTTACAGACAGCGGGGGGTAACTGGATACAGCATAATGAGAGTGAGCAGTTCTGTTGAGCGCTAGTTTTGTTATGTAAAATATACTGTCATCATATCATATACTACCATCCAAAGTGTGTACATTTATAGCCCTGGTGGGAAATAAACTCTAACTGTGTCCAATAATAATGACAGTAAGGCTGCATTTTGATGTTGATGATCTTTTTATGGGCTCTGTAAAATGTGAGAAATACATTACCACGACCACAACCCTCCATCGCAGCTACACGCTGCTTTCATGAACATTGCTCACAGCGCTGCAGTCTGAAGCTCATTACGCTCTCTGACTAAATGCCCCCGTGCTTTAATGAGATGGTAGATGTCTGTATTGCCTGCCTGGGTGGTGTGCAAGAAAATTAGCCATGTCAGTTAAAGGAAACCCTAGGAGGTCATGGCTCCTTTGATACCGTTAAGGTGAATTGAAAACCTTTAATTGACTATTTAAAGATATGTAAAAGGATGTGGCTGACTAAATTGTAATGATAAATAATATTGTTTAAAGGAATGGTTTGACATTTTAGGGAAATACATTCAATTTCTTGCTGAAAGTTAGATGAGTAGGTTGATACCACGCTTATGCCTGTATAGTAAAGATTTAGCTAGAGTCTGCAGCTGGTTAGCTTAGCTTAGCACAAAGCCTGGAAACAGGGGGAAACAGGTAGCCTGGCTCTGTTCAAAGGTAACAAAATCAACCCAACAGCACCTTTTTAAGTTCACCATCTTGTTTGTCAAATCTGTACAAAAAACAAAGTATAAAAATGACCACACTCCCTTTAGCTTTTCCTCGTGTTTCCAGTCCTCTATGCTAATTTAGCTAGCTATTGGCACCAGCAAAACTATTCCTTTAAAGAGGACCTATTATGCTTTTGTGCTTTTTCCCTTTCCTTTAGTGTGTTATATACACTGCTCCTGAACTGCCTGAAGTCCCACCTTTTCTTCCGTAACATGGTGATGTCACCAAGTAACACATTTGCATAATACCTAGCGGCTAGTTTGGCACGCCCTCAAACAAAGCTAGTTAGAGTGTAACGGGTGCGGAGTCCAAAGAGTTTGGTTCGGTTGACCAATCACAACAGAATGGGCCAGCTGACCAATCAGAGCAGACTGGACTTTTTGAGAGTGCGGGACAGGAGCTCAAATAGAGCGTTTCAGACAGAGGGTGAAAAGAGGTGCTGCAACACAGCTGGTATGAGAAAAGTAAAGCATTTTTTTGAACTTCAAAGCATGTAAACATGGTCTAGTAGAAACCCCAAATACAGGTATGCACCTGAAAAAAAGAATAATAAGTCCTCTTTAAGTTTTGAATCTAGAATAACGTGTAGAGCGTACGCTGCTTAACATACATACTGTATGTATTTACTGGTTTATGTACACTTAACTAGACTTCACATATGGCACCAAAAAAAGATCTAACGTATATATAACAGCTATAGCTCAGGTAATTTTCATTTGGCATAACATAACAGCAGATGCATGATTGTGTCATAAAGCACGGTGTTTGTGTGGAGAACATAAAAGTGAACCTTGGTTTCCTCCTATTTCCGCACCACACTGTAGGTGTCCTGGCGCTGTGGCAGACGTCCAAGGTGTGTGTGTGTGTGTGTGTGTGTGTGTGTGTGTGTGTGTGTGTGTGTGTGTGTGTGTGTGTGTGTGTGTGTGTGTGTGTGTGTGTGTGTGTAAGCAAGCATATTGTTAAACGCTCTGCGGTGTATATGTGACAGTCGGCGAACACCTACAGTTCTCAGCACCAGTGCAAAAGAAAGAGAGAAAGAAAGAAAGAGAGCTCACCAGGCAGTAAGTGTGTCAGTGTGACTTTGTCCCGAAACTCGAGGCTGAGGGGATTCTGCAAATCCAGAGAGACTCCGCAACAATCCCTCTGTCTCTTCTCTCTTTTATCATTCCAGACTCATTTCTTCTCTTCTCTCCTTTCTCATACGTTCTCCTTCTCTATAACCTTCATTAGTCTCTCTCCCCCTCTGGCTTCCTCTCTCTCAGCAATCTGTTTCTCCCCTCTCTCGTTTTACTTTGGCACACACACACACACACACACACAACACTATTCTAAAAGTGTTTTTGCTCTGTTGTACTTCCAACGGTGCAACACAACCGGACACCACCTGCTCATTATACCAGTGGAAAAACAAAGGATGCTGATACTGTAGCTAAAGCAGGGATAGAACAGATGCACAGCGGTGCTGGACTAGAGCTTTGGACAAACTGTAATTCTCTCGTTCGTCCCTACACACTTTGGTGATGAATTCCTCCTGTGTGTGTCTCACTCCCTTGTGTCCTGGTCGGTGAGTCCGGACCAATGCGGTGTCTTGTTTGAGCAATGACACATTTGAGAAATCATTAGGTTCTAAAAGTCACCCGAATCGACTGTTATCAGGCCATTAAATAGGCGTTATCAGTCGCTATAAGCACCATAGATGTGGGTCATTAGGGGCCTACTACACCCTCTATGTTCTAAAAGTGAAACTTGAACGCAACATGTTCTAACATGCTGTAAAATGGTATGAAACGTCCCGTTTTGAACGCAAAAAAAAAAGGCTTCTTTAGGTTTAGGCAACAAAAAACAGAGTTAAGCTTAGGTAAAAACATTGTGTTTTGGTTTAAAATAACTGTGAACACTAAGACAACTACACATTGTTGGTTTCATACGGGATGTGAACTCCAGTCTCCTGAGTGAAAGCCCTGTGTTTTGCAGAATTTTATGGTCGCTAGAATTCACTGCTGTGTTCTTTTATACCTTCTTTTGCTGATCTACCATGTGAGACGATGATAAAACCTACTAGTGGGTGTAGTAGGCCCCTATTGACCCACATCTATGGGGCTTATAGCGACTGTTTAATAGCCTGACAACGGTCTAATCGGCTGTAACATGCTCCTGTAGCCGAATCCTGAGTTATTTCCCTTCCTCTGTTCACATGAATGAAATCGAGAATGAGGCATGACCGAGAGTTGGGAGGCGGAATTAAAGAAAACACTAGTGCACCTGCTCTATGGTTGCGGAAGATGGTTGGGTACTTTATCACTCGGCAGTCGAGCCATATTGGCTTCATGTGCCACTGAGCAACTATCATAAGAATGAATTGAAGCCCGCCTCCAACTCCAACAGTTCTCTTTGTACAACCATGGTGCACATTTTTCACATTGAGTTTAAGTCCGATGAACTTTGACCCTCAAATTTGCGCCGCTGACCGATAGCAAGCCGTCTTGACAGCGCTGACCCTTTAGTGGACGGAGACTCCAAAATAGAGGAAGCTATTGTCGCTCATTAGCTATGATGCACTTCCGCTCTACAGAGGAGAATGGTTTGCACAACCATTAGAATAGAAAGAAGCTCGGGGAGCTATCGTGACCGACTAGCGCTAGCATGGCGGCTGGCTAGTTAGCTTATAGAACCAAATATTTCACAAAAACATGCAGATTAATTCTGCTGTGCCACATTCGGGTGTGAATAGGCCTTTAGGGGGATTTTTCATTCTCGATGTTAAATGTCTTTTATTGGATGAAACAATGACAAAATGGATTGCAGCTATTTTTGACTTACGGTAGCCTAATGATTTCCCCCCCAAAAAATGGATATATAGTGTTTGGAACAGACCTGTTCAACTTCAGCACCTAACAGAGCATTTCAGAGGCCAATTCCAGGTTTCAGCCCTGAGGCCTTCATAGTGTCTCCCACACCACGGCGGCTATCTCCGCTCACACAGCTGCACTATTCTGACAGGACTGCTGGCTGCACGACCCCCGCTGCCCAGCGGCCACACAGAGATTTATGACTCTCGTCAGACCATTTACATTCAACGTTTCATTTGTGATTTTGTGTGCACACTCGCACCGCGGGGCTCCATTCTGGCCGTAGCGAAATTGCCATTCCATGTATTTTGCTTGTGGCTGTGTTAAATTGTCCCACAGCCTCTGGGCTTCAGAGCCTCTCTGGACACATGGGCTTTGTCCTTTTTTGGTTGTACCAAAGTCAGCACTATTGTATCACACAACACTGCTAAAGCCACTAACTTCTCTGTGTGTGAATCTCCTCTACATTTCTGCTAAGTTATGTTTGTTTTGTATGATTTTTTCTTTGATTCAAACCAAACAAAGGCATGGCTTGTTGAGTGCAGTTTGAGTCGAATGTGGTTGATTTCATTGTGTGGCTCAGTTCAGCTATTGGATGTTGGTTCACATATTGCATACAATCTTTAAAGTTTTAATCATAAAGGCATTTACAACACGTTCTCATCCAAACTCGTCACATTAGTCGCGCTGCCTGGCGTCACTTTATTTTCGGCATCAAAACCACTATCGTTACCTTGGCATCACTTTAGGATTAGGCAACAAAACCATTATAGTTAGGTTTAGGAAAGAACTACGTGGTTGAGGTTAAAACTACTACATTTTTACAGTAAAAATGACACTGAACATTGTGAACACGGGACACGAACAGTGGTCACGTGGATGAAAGCCTTGTGTTTGTTGGACCCATCCACCTGCTCCATGTGTGTCTTTTCGCTCTTAAACTACGTCACCACACTCCCGGTGCACTTTCTTGGGGCATTGACTGTTGCCACGGATAGTTAATGGAACGCCTGGTACGTTTCATACTGACGCTGAAGGGCGCCTTGTGTGGTGCTATACCGAATGCAGATGGCCGTGACAAAACCTCGGAATTTGACGCCTTGGAAATTGGAACTGGCTGAAATTTATTGTATTAAACCCCTTACTTATGTCAGCATTTTTTCAGCAATGTATTTGTGTTTTCATTGTTACTGGGATTCAAATTGCGAACCCATACATATAGGAAACGATGCATGCACATATTGGACTTCATGAGGAAGACAAAGGCTAACACATGCACACATTTCATGTCTTGTGGAACGGAAAATTTGATCGTGTGTTCTGTATTATTGTGTCAGATGACATTGTTAACTGTACCTGCACTCTCATCGCTGTATTTAACTTCCATTATCATATACCACAGTCACAAGGATATTACCTTTTAAGTTTGATTTGCACCTCTTTTCCCCTCTTTGGACATACGTGGTGGGTGTGTACGGGTGTGACCCAGGCCAATACTTGGTGTGAGCCTGTCCTCCGGACACAGATGCTGTGCCACATGTCCAGCCTGTTAGACAGCATGGAGGGGGCTAGACATGTCACCCCTTCATCCCGCCTCCCGCCACCACCCTATGGTGTCCAGAGAGTGGCACACAGAGAGAGGGGAAGCTGTGGTCAGACCCACACAGCCGTCACTTCCATATGGCCACCTCAAGACCGGGACCGCGACTTTCATCCAGATAATAGGGATGTGAAATATGTCGGACAGAGAGGTTGTGGAGAGAAGTGGAAATGGGAAAAATATTCCTGTGATCTAAGAGTGAGAATGTGTGACAGAGAAGTCTGGGATTCAAGTTCATGAATATAATCTTCTGCTCCCAGATGATCTCACCTCTGAATGATGTTTTTGGGTCATAAAATGTGCTACAGATGACCAGCAGGGGATGAAGGGAGGTGGTATCACCTGATTCATCAGCTGTCCACGTATACCAGAGAGGCACAACACCGGTACTGAACTGCCTGTCTCTGTTTCTCTGAGGGGATTTTGAGCTTTTTCAGAAAGTATAGAATGAAGTGACCTTTCCATTTTTCCCCGTATTTTTCGGCCCAACAACTTGTCTTCCTGTCTGCGCGGGTCAGTGAGTTTGACCTTTTCACCTGTGAGTGTAATTCCACTTGACAAGTCTCTCTCTCTTTCATACACAGACAACTGCTGTGTGTGGGGTTTGAATGGCAGTTTTATATCGCAACAGCTTTCTCAAAACATACATCTTTGCTTGCATTTAAATCGGTCTTATATTTATCTACTGCAAAAAAAAAGAAAAAAAATTAACGATCACACTTTTAGAGGTGCTAAAAAATAAACTTAAGGGGTAATGGTTTTTCCCCTCCTAAGAAATGTTAACGTAGCATTATGGAAATGAATTCTGCTGTTGAACACAGATCATCTGGTGTCTTCCATCATGGTTATAGTTGCTCGTTGGAGCACAGCGTGGTGGTAATACCGCATGATTTAGAGGTGCATATGGCCCCGTCGCCGGCGCCGTGGGTAGCACGTCTTCTGGTCGCCGGCCAACACTGGAAACAGGAAACGGGTGATTATTCAGTGTCGGGTTAATGCCGGGTTAATACGGGAAACAGGAACCTGGTGTGTGTATTAACAGTATGAAATTGGAATAGATTGGTGAGGTATTTTGATTTTGTGTGGATGACAGACAGCTTGTCATTCTGTACATCGATGTCTATGTCTAGCTGGTGTCTTTCTTTGTGTATCTGTCCGCCTGACTGTAAGCAAACAAACCACTTTCTTGCTGAGTGTGTGTGTGTGTGTGTGGGGATGGGGAATCACAAAGTCAGGGGAAGACGGGTCCGGCGTGTATAGGGGGGGGGCACAGCAACAGTCGCCGTTTCGCTCCACTAGCCAACGATCTCCCCCTGCGTTGGCTCTGATAAGCCCAGGATGAAAGCCCTTTATGTGGGCAGAGTGACACTCCTCACCCCCCTCCCTCCTGCCTCCCTTCCACACACATGATGCATGCACACACAACTACACGGCATTGTTAAGAGGCAGATATGCCTATTTGCACATACTGTGTACATTCATGTACAACACAGAAGGGTCCATCCATTCATCAGCTTTACGATGTGTTTTTTCTTTTTTACGACTGTGTAAAAATGTCATTCAAGCTCTCAGCGCCTGACAAGTGGACTTATCAGTTGTTATCAGCCTCTAGCTGATTACCATACTCACCAATCGGCCAAGTGGCCTGGCCAAGATGATAGGAGGTATGGGGAGAGGGAGAAGGGTGGCGGTGCAGTGGAAAAATGGAAAAGGTAGAAAAAGGTGTGAGGAAAGAAAGAAAATAAAGGGAAGATTGTGCAGTAGTAAAGCATGAGGGGAGAGAACCAGAGCGAGAAAAGACGAGCCATCAATAAGTCCTTTAAATCCCCCCTCATTCTCCTTCTTAACCTCCTCCTCCCTCCCATCACTTATCAGTCGCCAAACACAGTTTCAAGTCCGTTCCATCCCACTGCCCCTGTCAGTCTTCCCGCTTGTTTCTCACTGTCTGTCTATCTGACTCGTTAATACACTTTGGCGGGACACCGGTGCCACAAATTCTCCCCGCGTGTTGGGGAAAACCCCGCAAAGAAGAATGTAGCGACGGAGCACACGGAGATAGACAGTCTGTCAGTCATGTGTGGGAGGGGAGACACTCATTTTGTCTAGTCTCAGTGTGCGCGCTGTCAGCCGGTGATTGTTATACGGTTTGAAGCCAACCTTGTGCCAGAATAACCCAATAATGCACCTTATGGCCGCACGCCGCAGGCTATGTTTTGTCAGGTTAGACAGATGTTACGGCGAACCATCTGGAGCTGTTACGGATATGTTGCAGAAATTTGCTGCTACAAGAATGCACACAAAATATCCCCCTAGATATTTAGCTGTTTCAGGGAGAAAAAAAAAAAGCAAAAACACAACTTCTGAGACATAAAAAAGCCTCTAACATCTTCCGTATTAGCATAATATTTCTCTCAGTCAGATCTTTGGATGAGTTCTTTGGCAGCGATAGTGCAATTTTCATATGAGACCAAATGTCAGTTAAACTATAAAAAAAGATTCTTTTTTTCCCTGCTCTTTCTTTTCTTTGCCAAGAATTTCACGCATAATCATTCAGGAGTATTTGTTGCAGCTATTTCCAAAGAACAGTGGCTCTGAGTCGTGAACATTTACTGCTTGTAGTGTCGGTGATGATGTTTTTCTCATTGACATCTGCTCTACAACATGTCGTCAAAGCTAAACAACTCTGCATACAGTATGTGTCTTGATTGAAATGCTTTAAAAATGCAAATAGTGCTGTCGCACTGCCACTGCCAAGTGTGTCCTGAACCCGCAGGGTGGATCCAGGTGGTCTAAAGGGAGATTAGGTTACAGCAGGGCGCTGGTGTTGAATTCCCACTTAACCAACTTGGGTTTAGGAGTCATTAGGCCCACTCAGAGCCTGGCATCGAGTCCAGTTACAGATAGAATGACACTAAACCATCTGCATAGTAGAGGGGGGATGATTGCATTCAGCACGGGGTGTAACCATAAGCCGTGTGTTGATGTGGGAAATGCCCTCAGGATGGAGAGTAGCCGAAGCACCGTAGATGGGTCTTTGTTGTTGTTGTTGTTGTTGTTGTTGGTTTGAGGAGATGTATTAGATTGTGTCTTCTGTGGTGCATTTTCATTGAATCTTGTTAGGTGTGGGAATTGAATACATTTGTGGTGCAGGCAGTGCATAACAGTCTAGCTCTGAACAATGAACACAATGGCAAATTAGTGTCTTGAGAAAACTGTAGAGACAATTAAGGAATTACATGCTTTTCTTTTTGAACATTTCACAAACGTTGGTCAAGGGGATACTTCCGCTCATTCTCTTGTATTCCAATACCAGTCTGGGTGTGGGTCGAGTGTTTTCCCAAAAGTGCAGAGTCTAAAAAAAATTTACTTCATGTCTAGAATTGTTCAAGCAGAAATCCTCGAGAGATATGTATTTTGGTAAAAAGAAACCTTAAAGAAGAACCCAACACTGTGTTCATTATGTCTGCCCAACTGATAGAAATGTGCTGCATTTGCAAAGGAACTTAAAACCATGTCTTTGTGCAACATATGAATATTTTCACGTCTGCCAAAGCTATGGTTAGAATTTGGTAAGGTTTAGACACAACCTTCTTGGTTTCGTTTAGGGAGATATCAATCTCGGAACCCATTGGCTATCGATCTGACGACTGATAACCATCTGGGGCCAAGAGGTTATATTTCTGGGGTTCCAGTGTAGTTAGCGGATATTCGGGCCGAGACTTCCTTTTCCGTGCGCTGCTCATTGTTTACAGTCCGATTAACAACTTAGAGAAGTGAGACTGGAGTTGGAGTTGAGAGACGTACGACCAGATTGTTTCACAAGTAGCCAGTTTACAAGCTCATTTTAAACCAATAAAAAGACGGATTATGAGACGATAGCCGGTGGGTTCCTAGATTTCATTTCGGCCAATGCGTTCCGCCTCTTTTGCTCTCCACACGGACTGTTTACCCGCTTTCAACCGAAGCCTGCTCGAACATGATTGGTCAATACTACTTGGACTACAAACGGAAACCAGAAGGCTTCCGATGCCAAAATCTTGTCCTGTTGCCTCCAGATTCTACATATGAATGCAGAATCTGATTATAGGGATTAGAGAGAGATTGCTGATTGGTTAAATAAACAAACTATCTACACTCAAGGCCCACTTACATGTTTTTTCCCCAGGAGTTTCCACTACATATCAGTCTTCATCTTGTCAATGTTGGCTTTAAAAGTTTAGCTTGACAGTTCAGTCTTGACCTTGTTCCGGAACAAGTGACTGAAGGTAGGAAATGAGAGTTCAGTCTCCCGTGTCAAAGTCACACACTTTGCTGACCCAACCATGCACCCCGACTTTGCCCTTGCCGAACTAAAACAATGTCATGCTCCTACCGCCTTTGCTTCCGATACACAAAAGTCATAATTTATATACAGCCAGGTCATTCAAACACACAATCATTGCTGTTGTCTTTCCATGATAATGTCTTTCTATCCTCTTTCAGTTAGGGGTAGATTTTTCTAGCCCATGTATTCCAAGAACTTACACTTCCATTATGTCAAGGAGGAAAGTAAAGGTGTGGAGGTCAGGGTGGTGGATGGGTGTGTAGCACGTCTGACTTTTAGGCATGACCGGAGTTTGACCACTGTCACACATTGCCAATAATGTGCACCTTTTAATTAACCATAACCTTTTCCCAAACCTTAAAGGTTCCATATTATGCTCATTATCAGGTTCTTACTTGTATTATGTGTTTCTACTAGAACATATTTACATGCTGTGATGTTAAAAAAAACTTTATTTTTCTCATACTGTCTGCCTGAATATACCTGTATTTACCCTCTATCTGAAACACTCCGTTTTAGCTAATTTCAACGGAATTGTAACGGAATTGCGTTGCTAGGCAATAGTTTGGGTCCATGTTTACTTCCTGTCAGCTGATGTTATTTACATACAGTGCAACAGGAAATAAACTGGGACACATTTAGAATGTTTACATTTAAAACCGCATAATGGTCTAAATATTGTATATTTGTGACATCACAAATGGACAGAAATCCTAACAGCTTGTTTCAAACGCACAATTTCTGAATACGGGCTGTGTGTATTTCTCCGTATATTGAACGTTTCAATACTTTCACAGTATTTATATAGCACTTAAACCTGCTTTATGCTATAACAGATATGACAATCTCACTTTTTACAATATGGGACCTTTAACCTTAGAAAGCAAGAATCTTAAAAGTGTTCTCATTGGACACAATCCAGGATTTTGCAGAACAGTCCAATATCGTCATTCTTGTCTAGGTACAGGGTTGAATAATTTCCTTCATAAAGATGTCCACAAGGAGTTAAAAATCCTCCTGTGTGCATACATTCTTAGTCAGTCATCATCATTACAACATGCTTCACGGCCTTGTTACGTGGAGACTCACACAAATGAGGCCTCTGACCCATTTGCAGAAACGGTGGTTTGATTTAGAGTCTGTGATATAGTCTGAAAATTAGTCACTAATCATCATCCGACTGATAACACGTCGGTGGTACAGTAATGTGATTAGCCATTCAGTCATATTGTAGACTTACACTCACCTGCCTGAAATTGTGAATCCAGTCTAAGTCTTGATTGAGGCGGGTTGATTTGAGGGCTAAATTGCACCGCAGTGTGTCTTTCACTTAACTAACCAACCATGCTTTGGTATGAAGGTATTTTTCATCGCAGGAAGAGCTCTTCTCGCCCGCTCACAGTTAGTGGAGTGTGAGGTCGTTTTTCTTCTCCACCAAAGGGGCGGACTGGGGAAGCTTCGTGTTATGAATAATGCTAATGGCTTAGGTGCTTCCAGTGAGCATAAACATGCATCACTTTAAAATGAAAAAAAGGCAAAGGTTTGGTGGAGGAGGGATAAAAAAATGGAAAGTTCACACTCCAGGCTTCTTTTAAAAAAAATACTTAATTTTATGCAAAAAGCAGCGCATAAATCTTTCATTTTCCTGCACCCCAGTAAAATGTTTTCACTTTCCAAGCTTTAGCATGTTTTGCTAATTATGCCCCTGCATCCGGAGCTGGCTCTTTATGCCTTGAACCAATCTGTGCTCATGTGAATAACAAAAATTCATAGCAAGACTTCTTTCAAATAAGGATAACCCCCTTTTGTGAATTTTAAATTTAAGATTACCATTACCCTACTGATTTATGGTGTAGATTGGGATTTTGAGTGCAGTGTCCAATCATTTTTCCTCTAGATTCCTGTCTTAATTTAAAGATAAAAAAAAAAGATTCTGAACTTTGGTAATGTTTTTCTATTACATAGTTCTGAGTCTACAAAATGCTTCAAGCGATGAGAGGCTATATGCTAATTTCTGATGTATTCAGTCAGCATTCATTCAACCTGTCTGTCTCTTCACTGGTGTTTGCCCGTGGTGTCACTTTCATGACACCGTTAAACCCTGACTAGTGTGTTTATACGGTTTGCCCACAGCACTGCCGTTGCTTAGACCCACAACAATGAAAACAATGGCAGCAGAAACTAAATGGGATCTTTTTAAGAGCCATCGTCACATCTAAAAGTCAGCTTTAACTGCTGTGCTAAATCAGACAAAAAAAATAACAATTGTTTCTTTCCCCCAAAACAACTTTAATTATTTAGAAAATTTGGTATTTAAAGTGCCAATTTCCAAAACACTACATATCCAAAGAAATACCTTGGTAAATAAATCATGTTGCAAAGTCAATCTCTAAAGAAAACAATCATAATCCAGACCATCTTCCACCTTCTGTGGCACTCAACCCCATGCCCAGTGACCCCCACTGGAGGAAATCTTTAAAAAATGGGTCACGCATATATAGTTTCATCTTTCTGAAATGCCTAATAACTTTCTAATACAGCTGGGCACTGCAGTTTTTAGCAAACATTACTCAAACAGGAGAAAAGTAGCACATATGTTGGGGACTATTTTCTGCAGCGAATTAATACACATTTGGTGCACTGGTGGGTTTTTATGGCAGAATAGTGTTTATGGGATCGGCTCAAAATAAACTAGAGTGCCCAGGTTCTTGGTGATGAAAGAAAGTGTCACCTAGTGGCTCATTGATGTGTTTTTAACACTTCTTTTTAGGAATAAGCTACAGTATATCAGGCAAACTACACTTGTTAGTAGGATCAGTTTTGTCTTGCTCTTTAAGCTACAAGAATAGACATGCTTGGATGGAGAATGTACGTTCTGCTTTAAAGGAATAACACATAACCTCTTTTTGAACTCAGCCGTCTGGATGAATAATGTGGGTCTAATCGGTGACCCCCGAGAGCCTAATTCAAACTCATTGCTAGTGTGTGTCGGGGGGGCTGGAGGAAGGGCCACTGTATTGTTCAGCCCGGCTCGGTGGCTGTTGTTTTAATGGCAGATGAGAGATTAATGGCGATCTAATGACTGTGGGGAGGACACAGCGCAACAATAGAGTCCTGGCACGGCGCAGGCCGAGTACATTAGTCAGTCAAGACAACTATCTGCGTGGATGCACATACACACACACACAAATAGCATACATGTGCACACACAAAAACACCCCCCGGTGCAGATGCACGCAAAGTGAAAATGAAAGTGTCCATTGATTTGTCAGTAAAAGAAGTTTTTGCAGTCAGCGCGCCCCTGTCTCATCACAAGCCAAACAAACTGAGCTAATTCTCGAACCCGCCAACCCCCCAATGTGACAAAAGGAGGCTAATTTATGCATTGCCGGCATGGTGTGCGAGGAATAAGAGTGTGGCGGCGGGGCTGGAAGGATGCTCACTCGTGGATCAGGGTAATTGTGATTTGGTTGCTAGGATGTTGAGGGTAATGAATGTCTTGTTGATGCAGTTTGTCATAACCCGTGCCATCCGTGGCTGCTTGAGGACACAGAGCCTATTAGTTAAACACAGACACATTGGCCCTGCCATGATGTATGAGCCCACCACACAGAAGGCATTTGTCATTTTATGAGAGAAAATGAACAAAACCGCCAGGCTACAGTAGATGCTGGATACGATCGTGGATTAGCAGTGTGAAGCAAACCTCTTCACGTTGGGTTTTTTAGTCGTATCACTAATGTTTTAATTGGACTTCATGTGCTTTTGATTACCTCAGTGATGATGCAGGTTGTTTTCCCTTAAGTATCACATTCGCTGTTGTGTTATGAATAAAAGAAAATATTGTAATTCCAAAATGCAGAATACAAGACAAATCATGTTTCATTCCAAGGTTGCACCAGTGGGGAAGTATCTGTATTCATGAAGCCTAATTGAAAGGAAGCGCCTTGCATTTGGAAGTGGTACAAAGAGCAGGAAATGAGATGGTTCTTAATGCGTTCCCTGACAGATGATAACCTTTGATTTCCCCCCTCTTACATCAGAAATGGCTGCTTGGAATGACAGTCACAAGTCAGCGGTCTCTGATGTGTGCGCGCGTGTCTCTTACTGTCACGCTGGGGCGGGGGAAAAGATAGACGTGTGAAGAGCTAGAGAGGAGAAAACCCTCGAGACGCACACACAAAAACACATAGGTAGAAACAGAAAGTGATGTACTGTCTGTTTTTTTAGAGTGCTTTGGCAAATATACAGTGTTTTTTTTTACCCACTGAGCCTAAATGAAACGGGCTGACTTGCAGTTACAATGACAGACAAAAGGGGAAATAAACCCTTGACAGCGAGACAAAGAAAAATCACTCCGCAGAAAGGAGAATGAGAGAAATAAATGTACTCATAAGATTAGATCAAAAATCCATTCCAGTCATTTTAAAAGACAATAGGGACATGCTGCCATAAAAGATCATCAGGAGACACATTTTTGAGGATGTCATCAAATGGGCCAATTACTACTCCATCCAAGGGTGACAATAAACAATACTTACAATACTGAAACTACACCTGGAGTGTCTTGACTCCCGGATCTCCCAGTATTCATTCATTCAGTCTACTTGTGTGCTTTTCCTGTTTATTAATTCTTATATCATTCAGAACCTGCCCTTCAATAACTCCTTTCCATCACCTGACCTGCTTCACCCAATCACTGCTTCCCATTTCCTCTGGTTAGATCCAGCCTCATATATACCGACCTGTTCCTATACCTATATTTGCTTTGTTCCTTTCCTGCGTTTGTGTTTGAACACCTATTATCTGGACCTGGATCTGTCTTAAGCTATTTCCCCAAGAAATTGACTGAAGTCCTCCTGCTGCCTCCTTGCTCTGTGTTTGGGTCTTATCCCCGTTGCCCTGCATAAACCAGCCGCTACCATTAAGGCCCTGTTCAGACCTGGTATTAACATGCGATCTGATCACATTTGACAGCTTTAAGTGTGTCTGTTCACATCTGGCATTAGAATGCGTCTCCACATGCGTCTTCAGTGGCCACTTGTGATCCGATCTCACTTCCCCGCCCCTTATGCAAATGAACACGTAGTAAACAGACGGCTAATACAGCAGCTGTTGTGACGTAATACTACATGAATGTCAGTAGTAATATCCTACATATTCGTTAATTCTGGTACATTGCATTAACATCAAAATAAAAGGTTATTGTACCGGCGGTCCCCGGGGACCTACGTGCCGCCGGTGCCGGCACCGCTGCTTTTGCCAGACAACAGCGGGGTATGGTGCTCCAGAGAGCTGGGGAGGAGAGAGAACAGGCGGGTGGTCGGGTGTCAGCTCCACACAAAGCAGCGGAACAAAAACAGCGACACATCTCCAACAGTATGATAATAATGCACTTTGCATGCCTAGTCTGTTAGTCTGTAGATATGTAGCCTATAAACAAGATACATTTTGATAAAATACAGTTGTACCGACAGGATACAGTAGAGCACAGAGGCTGTTTCCATGCTGACAAGCGCCCGTGTCTGCCTGTTTATTCACCTGAGGGGCGCGGTGATCCCGCGGATCCCAGCTGGAGGTCAGATGAATAGGCGGTCCTAAATGTGGCTAGCACGCATTCGCGTACACACTGCTTAAAGAATGTGCTCATATGTGACCCTGACCACCTCTGAATGTGGTCTGAAAGATCTGATCTCAATGCGTCCGAGTGTGTTCACACCTGTACTTAAAGTTGTCCACTTGTGATCCGATCACTGAGGACGCATGTTAATACTAAGTGTGAACGGGGCCATAGAGTGTTGCAGGACCTAAAAACGTAAATTACTTAGTATTTTTGCACTTCCGGTTCCCTTGTCTCAAAGTCAATGGGTTTTTAGTTTAGATGCCTGATATAAGGTCTGTGGTTAACACAAGCTGAAGAGATTTTAACATTTTTTTTCGACCTAAAGTACGTCAGTAAATATCCTACTCGAGAATTTTGAGGCTTTTACACATCTTAAAAGTGGCCAAATGAGACTACTAAACGTTATCACGCCAAACACTAGTCCGCCTTTAGCTTAGTGGGCTGACTGTAGTGTAGTTCGTTTATTGCCTAAAGTTAGTTTTTTACTTCTGGCGATTGCATTTTCAAAAATCAAGAAAGTGTTGTTCGTTTGTGAAGATTATCTTTCTGAACAAAAGTATAATAAACGTGTGTTTACCACAGAGCTTCTTTTCTGCAATAATCCAAAACCCATTGGAAAAATCCCATTGGGTTTTTGTCGATGGAACCAGGACGATGCTAACTTCCGAGTCGGCTTACAAAAATACTTTTTTTTGAAGTTGTTTTCATATACAATTTACAGTTTGTAATTACAAGTAATTACAAGTAATTGAGCCTAGAAACAAACAAAATAAGTACACAAGATATAACAACATCAGCATTCAAAATTAAAATAAAATTTCAAAAAAAAAAAAAATTGAATAAAATAAAATAAATTATAATAATAATACAAAGAGGAAAAAAAGAAGAAATAATAATAAGAATGTTTTATTTCACTCTCTTTTACCACATACTGTAACAGCGAACAGTTCCTTTTATAGTTTGGCTATCTCACAAAATACATATTGACACATCAGCTTATAAAATGTAAAAAATGAGGAACCCACCAGCAGCATTGAGCCAAACCTTGATTTAATGGGGGTACAATTGGACATAGGGAGGTTGTAGTGATGAGATATTTTACGTTTTTAAGGGGTTATTGGTGCAAAATCGAGTTCTGGCTGTGATGAAGATTATCTGAAGTGATTCTGGGAATTGTTTTGTTTTAGCCCTCCAATGGAAGGTAACAATGTATGATCAGCTGCAGAATAGCAAAGTCAATCTTGTTGAAGGACACTTCGGCAGTGCCGATGCTTCACGAGGAGGGGCTTGAACGCAGGATAACCAGTTGAAGGACAGTACACCAGCCTGTTTAGCAGATATTATTGAACAGGGACATGTTGGAAGCACTGCTGTTGCTGCGAGACTGTAAAACAAAAAAAAACCATTTGAAGCATATGCCTCTGTTTCGCTAAAAGTTCATACATTTTTTACTTTTACCGCTCCCTCTGAAGTGAAGATCTAAAAAAGCTAAAACAAGGCAGCACTGTGAAGAGCGATTCCAAGAGAAAACACACACAGTCTAATCTGCTGCAACACAGATACTGTGTGATGTACAAGGGATTGACCTGAGCGGGGCTACTTAACATCCGTCCCGACAGCAGCTATTTAATCCACGTTTCATGTTGTCATGCGGCCTTCCTCCATGCAGAACTAATTGGTTGTTTTTGCCTGTTGTGCGGGCACCCGTGTCTGTGAAAAAAACTGTGAAGGACACTCATTACAACTTGTACAGACACTCGCAGGCGTGGACATAGATGCAATCATGGGTGAAGACGAGCACATAAACACAGGCAGGAAACTATTCTGTGAATAAGGGTTCCTATAATAAGAGCACTGAGCGAAATCTCCTTGAACCCTGTTGCCATAGCTTATCACACACACGCACACACACACACACACACACACACATACATACATACATACCCCAAGCCGCTGCTATACTACCACCAACACAAACACACATCTCTCGCACCCCCTTTCCACTCTCTCGTCATCTGATTTGCATTTTGGTTAACACTCTAATTGCCTCTCATTAAATACCTTGTCACTTTGATTAATTGGTGCGATGCAGAAATGTAAAACAGCAGAGCGTTACAATGCATAGTGAACAGCTTCTGATTGGGGAAAGACGAACAAGCGAAGGTTTGAAAATGCACATTAGAGGTGAAATCTCACTAACTCCTCACACACTTTTAAGTCGAGTCAGGGAGTTTTCTATTCCTGGAGTGAATCTGTTAACTTCAGGAACAGGAAAGAGTTACCTGAGGTTCAAATTTCTCATTTTGACTCAGACGTAGGTGCTGACGAACCCTCCTTTGCGCCTCGCAACCCGTCTCTCCTCTCAAAGGGATCACATCACAGCACAACAGCAGTCATTTAGCTACCCCACAGAGGCATCATACTCAGCTTGAAATTGACTATAATTGTAGTGAATTATACATTTTAGCCACTCTCAGCTGTGGGGGTCTCTATATCCTTTGAAATGGCAGGTGCTGTAATTGTACAGCAGCCTAAGTGAGAGGTAATATCAAGAGTTGTTGTTTTCTTCTTTCACTCTCTGACTTGCTGACCAAAGACATAAGGAAACTAAAGTTCACTGAAAAAGTAGCATGTAATCTTACAAAAACTTCACAAACAAAAGTTCTAGAACTTAAAGAGAAATTTTTTTTAGTTAACAGCGGGAGATGCTAACGTGGGACCTTCGTTGAGGAGAGTCAGGGCAACCTCCAAGCTAAAAAAAAAAGCACTGCAGAGCAAGTAGTGCAAACATCCTAAAGCTTTGCAACTAAACTTCAGTTTTAGATCATTTCAAAACTTGTCTCTGAGTCCAACCTATGGTGACCAGACGTTCCGGTTTGTCCGGGATTGTCCCGGTTTCAAGCTGGGTGTTCCGTGTCCCGACAAATATCTGTCAAATGTCCCGGTTTCCAACATTTACTACCAAATTGTCCTACTTTTCACCACAATTAAAATAATAATTGTATTATACTTCTTTTTAGCTAACATAGATGTTTATCATGTCCCACTCATTAACCCAATATAATCACATGCAATACAATCAATGTGTCGTTGACGAGGCTTTAAGAGCTCCAGGAAGCTTACTCCTTCCTTCGTAATGTACCCGGCAATGAAAATACTGCCTTCTGAACACACTGCAAGAGTACATTTTCAGTCATGCACAGTGGAAATGCAGATAAAAAAAGATATTAAGACGGTCAGGTAGCAATATACAATAGCTGGCAGAGAATGTGTCACAGTCGGCCATTTGGCCGGCAGCCTGCGCTTTTGTGCACACTGTCAAATACCGTGTGTTTAGTTTTAAAAGGGATCTGACAATCAATAATTATATTACACCAATGCAATCCTTGTGTTTTGTGTTTACTAGTATTATACAGTTCTCCAAATAAACTATGTTATGGTGGATTTTGGGAGAGACGGAACATGATTTTTGTCTGCTGGGGCGCTGTCCATGGTGCTGAAAGTTGCACTCGGTAGATATGCTAAATACTGAGGTGGCCTAATTGTCCTCCATCCTGATGACAACGCCTAAAGTGCATGCATAAGTGCATACATGTACGTGTGTGCATGAACAATGGTACACTTAGGGGTCCCCATCTGGAGGTTTATATTATAATATGGTCACCCTAGTACAACCAAAAGTAAACAAAGAAGTTAGCCCCCTGGATTAGCAACTGGCTGAATGCTAGCTAACTGCATAGGTCAGGGGTCAGCAACCTTTACTATCAAAAGAGACATTTTAGGCAAAAAAAAAGAAGACAATTCTATCTGGAGCCGCAAAACATTTGAGCATTGTGATGAAGGTAACACAGTTTATATTCTAAGTATATAGTATATAAGTCTAACGCAGTGAGGGCCAAAGTGAAAATGCACTACGGAGTATTAGATTTCCAGAATAAAGTCATAGTTATGATAATTACGAGAAAAAAAGTCGGAATATTACGAGAATAAAGTCATAATTTTACGAGAAAAAAAAGCCGTAATATTACGATGATAAAGTCATCATTTTATGAGAAAAAAAGTCGTAATATTGCGAGAATGAAGTCATAACTTGACGAGAATAAAGTCATAACCTTTCGAGGAAAGAATTGGTAATATTACGAGAATAAAGTCATAACTTTACGAGAAAAAAAGTCATATTACAAGAATAAAGTCATAAATGTACGAGAAAAAAAGAAAATAACACGTAAAATTACTACTTTATAATATTATGACTTTATTATCATAATATTACGACTTTTTTTCTCATAAACCTATGACTTTATTCACGTGATATGACTTTATTCTCGAAATCTTAGATTTCTTTTTTTCCCTCAATGTGGCCCTAATACTCTGTAGTACCATCGTACCATAGACCTACAGCAATGATAAATAAAAATTAAAATCCTAACAAAAAACAGTTATTCATTTCCATTTTTAGAAATCCACAGGGAGCCACTGGAGAGGGGCTGACGAGCCGCATGTGTCTCTGGAGCCGCAGGTTGCAGACCCCTGGCATAGGGGCAACTTGCTAGCCAAACTAGCTGCCTTAATTTGCCTCTAAATCCTTCATTGATCATTTTCAAATAGTTTAGAGTTACATAATGTTGAACTTTGGCTGATAGTACAGTAGAATGTTTTATATGAAAACAAAGAATGGGATGAAAAAAAAGGTTTGTTTCTACCCCGTCCATTCTGTTTTGCTATAACTCGCCTCGGGCGCATGCATCAATATCAACGTGGTATTCTCATCCCACGCAAGGCGAGGGGTCAATGTGATTCACTTGACCGAGCATGGCCCACCAGTTGCACAGCCTGCCACTCAAATTTATGAAACCATCATCTTCTTTGCCTTCCGCTGCACCGGGTGATATTGCATGTCAGAGACTTTTATTATTGAAATGAGACATTTATGACAGTGAGCCTTCGCCACACGAGAGCGGCCTCCTGAACCGTCCTCGACGCAGCTGAAGGAGGAAGAGTAAATGAGATTTGACAGATTATTGGAGCGCACCACCTGCGCTTCCTCACTCATCACAATATGCCAATTTCAATGTAAAAACAATCTTGCTTGTATTGAGCTGAAGTTCACAAAAAAAAAAAAATCATGATCTGGGGGATTTATGGAAGAAAGCGTGCTGCTGGTGCCGAGCGCCGTAGCTCGGAGGAGGAAAACAAGGTCGGTGTTGAATAGGCAAGGGGGGTCTCTCGGCAGCTTATTGTTTCGTGGTCCATTGTAAGCCTATTCAGTCTGAGACACTGCCATTATTCAGCCAAACACGGCTAATGCAAACAACCGCATTGTAGAGCTGTTTTAAGTCTGTGGGGAGCTGATGTAATTCTTAAACTGTGTGTTTGTCTGCTCCCATTTGCTCACAATGACACCATATCTGTCAGATTTAGCCGTGAGGTTGAGTGGTTACCATCACGCTCTTATCTCCGCGCACACCCATTCTCATGTACACACACAAATAAATTCTTATCTCCGGGCTTTCCTTATCGCTCCTGTTTGTATTCAAAAGTGGAAACAACACATAGCCGTCTTAGCGGCCGACTGATTCAACCCTGTGACACATTTAAAGGTTGACATGAGCCCTCTCTCTCTCTCGAGCATATTGAAAGCCTCAGGCCCGGCACTGATTGGCTTTCACTGTGCTACTTTCAACCCCCGTCTCAACACATGTACCACACACCACGGTCCGCTAGTAACCCCGTATAGTCAATGATGTGTGTAATTGGTGCATCACAGGCAGCAAAATGTGACATTAATAGCTGGTCTGAGAGACTCGCCGTTTGCTATCTGCGTGACCTCAAAAGTCTTTGTGGAGTTATGTCAGGAGGTGGACTATCAAAGAATAATGAGCTAGACTTTCCGAGCACAAGAGGTACAAGAGGAGACAGTGCTGTGAATTAAGACCACATTATTCTGCCCCACAAAGCCAAAACGCACCAATTTGGTCCAACCGAGTCTGACGTTTTGACATTTCTTTTACCATATACAGTAAATTAGAGGTGAATTTTCCTACTCTTCCAGTGGATGTATTATAAGAACTGGATACCAGACCCCCTAAACATGAGTTTATGGTCTCAATCTTTAGTTTCAAGTCTTCTTCAATACAGCATGATGTTCATTTAGTAAATTATGGTCCCATTTAGAATCAAATAGACTATTAAGCAGGGTATACTGTAGGGTGTGGCTACCTTGGGATTGACAGGTCGCTACCACGGTTTGATCCAGTCTGGGGGGTTGTCCGTGTTTTCGTCTTGGAACTTCAACCCTTTCACAGTGTGTTTTTCAGTTCAGTTAATTGTGACATTTGCCGAAAAACAGCTTATTCAGCGTTCGGTTGTTCTTAGCTCCACCCTCTTGTCACTTCTGGTTGCAGAAAACCAAGATCGCAACGGCTAAAATACAGAGGCTCCGTCTACTTCCTATATACAGTCTATGGTTTTAGATGAATTATTTCAAACATGGCACCCATTCATTCCAATGAGAATCGCTCGCCTGGCGCATACGCCAAAACAGTTTTCTAGCTTCCGGGTTTACCTCCGGGGTATTTACGGTTCTTCTGCTGGCCCTGCCTGCGAGTTCCTGCTCGGTCCATAGCTTTAAATTGTGATAACGTCCCAATTTTTAAATCACTTTTCTTGGCTTGAGGAAAGTTTTACAAATATAAAACCTCCATGGATCAAAACATGATAATAGAAAGGGTCATAATTGACCTTGTCTGCATTTCGAGGTGTCCTCTCAACAGTTTTACAGATGTCTCTTTTACAGTGGTGGTCTATGGGGAAAATGCTTTTTGGGCCACAGGGGGATTTTGTACTGCAATACCGCAAGTGGCCACTGGAAAAAATTGGAAGCAAGTTTTCCAGGTCTTATTATATGTCCATGACTTTTCCATAACTAGGTCATTTTTGATGAATCCCACATGTTGGTACTTCAGTTTGTTATACCATATAAATTAGTAAATAGCTAAATCCAAAACATGATAAAGTAACACTGGCTAACTAGTCCGGCTAAACGGTAGTGTATGAGTAATGTTAGCTGTAATTGCCCTCTAAACTTCTGAATTAATTTATTTTCTTTTTCCAATACTGCGTTTGCCCTGCTCCCTTGAATCAGAATCAGAATCTGGTTTATTGCCAATTAGATTCCCACTTATGAGGAATTCGCTTTGGCGTTTGGTGCATACAAAGCATAAGCACAGTAAGAGAACATAAAAATAAAAGCAATACAAGTACTGCAAAAGTCAAGAATCATAAATATAGAATAGAAAAATTACAATAAAACATGAAAAAATACTATAAATATATAGGCAATATATCTGAAAGAGCTGAAGAGTTTTAGAAGCTGTAGTTTTGTGCAGAAATGTGCAAAATATTGTCCAGGGGGATGTGCAAAAGTTCACAGCATGAATGTATGAATAGATTATGTGCAATCATTGTATAAATTACAGAGATTATAGTCCAAAATATCTGTGTTAATGTATCACATAAAGCAGGGATGTACAGACATTTTGCTCTAACCTGAGAAAAGGGCAAAATGATGCAAATATTGTGCTGGCCTTACTTCACAGAGAACATATGACTCAGAGAAGCTGGGTCAACTTTAGAATCCAATTCAGTTCATTTCAATAAAAAAAAAACTTTAGGCTATTCATCCCTGAGGGACAATTAGTTCCTGGGCATACAAGATAAAAAAGAATGGAAATAATCACAACACACACAACTACAGCCGGAACATAATAAAACCGCATAATAAGTAAAGTGCAAGGACTGAAACCACCAGATAAAGGAAGAAGTAATGATGCTCTATGAATGAGCTTCTCATTACTATTCTGAACGAACGTTTTTACCACAAACTGAGCAGCTAAATGGTCTCTCTTCTATATGAATTCTCATGTGTCTCTTTACATCTGCTTTACGACGAAAACATATGCCACAAACTGAGCAGCTAAAGGGTTTCTCTTTTGTGTATTGACCCATGGATTTCTTTTTCCACTTCCGCTAAATCTTTTGTTTCAGATCATATTGACTGTCCATAATTAGGTCTTAAGATATGTGATTGTTTTTATATAAAATATTTCTTTTACATTCAGATAAAAGACAAAAAAACATGCAATAAATGTCTCAAGGAGTAATAACAGACATACAGTACAAAGTGGGCAGATAACAAGCAAATGGCATTTTCAGTAAAGGCTGCAGATCGATGATGACACACCGAACACGTAATCTTCAGTGTATTCGGCCCTCCCAAACTGTAGCGCACCACTTTGAACCTTGACCTTTAAAGGAAGAGTGTGTGGACAGACAAGAAGCCTTGTGTTTAGGGCTACTGGGAACCATTTTTTATTGGCAATAGTAACCTTTAACTTGAAAGGTATATGAAGGCTGTTGGTTCATTATAGCCGTCCCTACGGACTACCGGGAACTCTACTATTTTTAGCGTTCCCGCGGAGCTTTCGCTGGTTGTGTCTGATGATGCAATGAGTTGATATTGTCTCTCCGTCGGCTTGGTCACAGGAGCGCGATCGAGTTATGAGAAAGGGAGCTTGTAATCAAAATGGAATTACTGTTTGATATTGATGGAATCCGCGCACTTACACGTCTCAGTACGGATGTCGTACTTGCACATATAGCTTCCATGCATGCTTGCCTACTCACACACACAGATGGATAGAGAGGAAGATCCCACTACTGTGACCAAATTAAACAATTGCACGAGTAAACAATAATATAAGAATAATAGGAAACCGCAAAGAAAAAGATTATATCAGTGGGCTACATCTGGCTCTGAGAAGTGAAGCCAATGCAGAAGTACCTTAAACTTGCATTCTTTCTAATAGCCAGCAGGGGGCGACTTCTCTGGTTGCAAAAAGAAGTCAAATTGTAAAAGTCTACGAGAAAATGACCCTACTTCTCACTTGATTTATCAATCACTAGTTCAATACAGCATGATGTTCATTTAGTAAATTATTGTCCCATTTAGAGTCAAATAGACCATAAAGCAGGGGATGCTTTAGGGTGTGGCTACCTTGTGATTGACAAGTCGTTACCACGGTGTTGGCCAGTCTGGGAGTTTTACGCTTTTTCGTCTTACAACTTTACCTTTTGCGCAGTGTTTTCAATTCATGAAAGTTAATTTTCGTTGCCTGAAAATGTCTTATTCAGCGTTCGGTTGTACTTAGCTCCACCCTCTCGTGTCACTTCTGGTTGCAAAAAACCAAGATGGCGACAACCAAAATGCTGAACTTGAGGCTTCAAAATGGCAGTACACAATCACCAATGAGTGATGTCATGGTGACTACATCCACTTCTTACATAGTCTATGGATTATACACAGAACAGAAAATGAAATGGTATGGAAAATGTTTGATTATGAATCACTTTGTCGCTGAAGATTTAATTCAGAATGTGTGATAAAAATGGCAAATAGAGTGGCAACTAAGAATATATATTACATAATGATTTAAAATCTGCCAGTCATGAAATCTGTATATGGACATAAAGAAAAAACAATGTGAATGATTTTAATTCTGAACCATTTCTCCCTAATCTACATCTCAATTGTCTCAAAGCTTTTAAAATACCTTCTCTAACTTGTCTACTCCTCTTTATCTCCTCATTTGTGGTTTAATCATCCCTAATGCTTTGTAAATTCAGCGTGTAGGATGTACAAAATGTGTGTTGCGCGCAAACATGTACACACACACACGCATAAAACCTCTCGCGTTCTGAGCCATTATCCCCGGTCTTTGTCACATCTGCTGGCTATTAATCAGCCCCCAGTTAGCTCATCAACAGGCAGATTGAATGGAGGAACAACAGCAGGTAAACACACGGGCAGGTGTAGCCGCGCAATCACTTCCTGCTTTCCAGAGCATTCTCTCTGATTGGAGATTAATGTGTCCATCTGGACCTCATTACAACTCAAAACTGTTGTGGAACTTTCTACGCACTTGTTTTTTTGTGATGGACATAGGTTCAGACAGGACAATAAAATTAATTAATGTGTGTGGAGGAGAACTTTTATGTTGCATAAACACAAGAAAGGTCACCAGGTTGGATGCAGGCATAAGTTAATTGCCATCATAGCTGCAGATGGCGGTAGGATGTGGACTGATGGGCACCTAAAACCATTGGAACACATTGGACACCCATGCAAGGTCTAGCAGGCCTATACCAACATCAGAAAGAGGATCATTTCAACGGAATTGCAGTGCTAGGCAACAGCTTGGATCCATGCTTACTTCCTGTAAGCTTATGCCTTTCCAGCCTGTTCTCATTCCCAGGGCGTCAAATACTGAGGCTTTCTCACGGCCACTGGCGTTCGATACCGCCACACAAGGCGCCCTTTAGCACCAATATGAAACACGTTCCATTCACTACAATGGAAACCAATCCGCTGCAACAGTGAACGCTCTGCGAAGGTGCGCCGGGAGTGTGGTGACATAGTTTAAAGAGTGAAAAAAAGACACACCGGGTGGGCGGGAGAGGAGGTGAATGGACCCAACAAACACAAGGCTTTCATCCAGGAGACCGCTGTACGTGTCCCGGGCATCACATTACAATCAGCTGTTGATTTGTGTCCCGTGTTCACAACGTTCAGTGTCATTTTCACTGTACAAATGTAGTTTTAAGCCCAACTATGTAGTTCTTTCCTAAACCTAACTATATTGGTTTTGATGCCGAAAATATAGTGGCGCCAAAGGCCGTGGCGCTAAGGGCCGTGACGCCGAAGCAAAGGGCATGGTGCCAAGTGGCGGTATGTGACGAATTGGAATGACAACGTGTTGGCCATTCACATACACTGCAACAGGAAGTAAACTGGGACACATCTGGAATGTTTACAACTGTGAAATGGTCTATAATGCCATCAACATTATATCCAATTTGCTGCTACTAAGCCCTTCCACCAGGCTAAAATATCTACCAAACATTTCACAATGTAGCTTTTCATATTTTCAATTTGTTCTCCCAATAATGATGCTGACATTAGGCATATGCTTCCACATTTTAAGCCCTTGACAAATACTCCTGATACACTGAAACATCCGAAATCAATGCAAACAATCAATTTCCGGATGTGACAGGCTGAAAATGAACTTCACAGCCTCGGCACGCAGAGGTTAAACTAATTGGGTTACACATAAACGTATAGGTGTGTGTGTGTTTTCACACTGACAGCTGCCAGTGTGACATCTCTTCTCCACCGATTCCCTTGTGGCTCAACCTTTTTCTGATTTTGCAAATTAAGTAGGCGCCGCTTGCTAAAAACTGACGCTCCCAACGGAGCATGGTCTACGCCCACCACTTTGCTGCTCACTTGCTTAAATCAGTATTATTGTTATTCTACGTCTAATGGGCTTAATGGTAGGAATGCAATGTAAATAATGCATTTGAGTTAGATTGATTTGAATATATTGGTGCAAAACAGAACAAGATAGAATGAGCTCATTAAAGAGTTTTTTCCTTCCTTCAGCAAATGCTGCAGTCTTGTACATTATACAGTCTGTGTAAATTTGGCAAAAGGTTAGAGAAGCGCGTGTGAGGAGCTGGTCAGCAGTTAAAATGTCTGAGCCTTCTGGGAAAGTATACCGTGTGGGTAAAAACAAGGGAGAATATGCAATGCGCTCCCTTCCATCAAGGAATTACTGCCAAAGTGCCCTTTATAAAAGCACTTAACTTGTAGTTGCTTTTACTGGAAGCTATTCAGCACCTAACTGTGGAGACGTGTAAAAGTACTGCGAGGCTCCCAGGTGTGAATGTGAAACAGCTTGTTGCTGGAAAGAGCAGGCATGTCTGTCAGATCGTCCTTGGATGGATGGGGGTTTGAAAAATGGCAGTGTGATTTAATAAGTGTGCTTTCACTTTCTACCGACTAGTCTCCTCTTTTCAGAGACAGTATATATTGTAATTATTGTCACCGACAAGGGAATTCAGAGGTTAGAACAGAATATGGTTTGCATCTTTTTTACCAGGGTGTCCTAATGATTTGGTCTCCTCGTCCTTCAGGTGAACGGACGCAACTTCTCCAAGGTCGACCATGAGGAAGCAGTGGTGGAGGCCATCAGGCGAGACCCCATCGTTGTCCAGGTTCTCCGGCGAACCCCCACCAGAGCCACGGCCGCTGTTGCACACAACCACGGCGACTCGTCA